>JBAKGM010019584.1:0-10304 GCA_037177215.1 Asparagus racemosus | reverse complement strand
TATATTATGTTTAATACTATTAATTAATAATACATATAATATTATAATTAATATAATATAATAATTATAGTTTAAATTTGATTCTATATATTATATATTATATTAATAGTAAATAACAACAAAAGAAAATATATTTATAAAACAATAGATAACAAGTTATTTTAAATAAATAATCCTATAGTAATCACATAATATTGAATTATATAACAAAACATATTCTAATATATTATTTAATTAATAAAATATATCAATATTGTTTGAATACTATAGTATATAATATATTGAAAAAATTTAACATGTTATATAATAATAATATTTAATAATCAAATAATAACTCCCTAAGATGAAAGATTAAATATTAATATATTCAATGTATTCATAATATATTATATAATTAATAATAATATATTATATTATAAAATAATGAAAAGTAATTATATATTATAAAGTAAATAACTGATTAATATTAAATTACATATACTATAAAAATATTAATATGATAATAATAATATCAAATATTATATTATATTATATTTAAAAAAGAAAATGTTAATACATTATTATGAATTAAAGGTTAATATATTAATGACAATAGCATATTTATATAAAAAATAATTAAATATACTAATATTTTAAAATAATATTTAAGTGTTATAATATTATATATTACAACATGTATAGTATATAACATTATAATCTATTAGTTATGTATAATATTATAATATGTTCATTATAAATATAATATTTACTATAAATATAATATTATAATATATTAATTAAAATATATTATATTATAATTAATATTTAATATATTAATAATATGTTTAACTTTAATGTTATAAAAGGTCAAACTATTATTGACCAAAAATACTTATCATAGTATTTTGAAAACACTTTGAAGAAAAAGCACCATGATATTTTGAGAACACCACACAAAAATCATCATGGTATCTAAACATATCCGTACTTTATTGTTTCTTGATCTCAGAGACGCCGCGAATGTACGAGATGGATTTCAACATCTCTGGACATTGGACAAGAATAATAATGGATTTTGAGTTCTACTTTGATCTTCAAATATTCCAATATATAGGAGATATGAGATCTCATTCGCAATTTTAGGCTTTGGGTGATATAAATCTTGGGTGGGCTATAAATGTTATAATAATAAAAGAAATGCACTAATATAACTAGTATCTTACCTTTAACTGAATGGATGATTTTGGTAAGGAGTACACCTTCGCTGCATTTTATTTCTAGAAGAAGTCGGCAATATTGTGCAGCCTTTCTTGTTACTTTAAGCCATGTTTGGTTTGAGGTAAAGTGAAGGAAAAGAAAAGAGAAAAAGAAAAGAAAATAAGATTCTTTATGATGTTTGGTTAGAAAGAAAATGTTAGGAAGAAATTTGAAGGAAAGTAGTATTAGTTAAATAAAAATGAGATACAGAACACAGTTAAATTATACTACATAATAATATATATTATAATGTTCTATAGAGAGAGTATTAAATCAATAATAAAATGCATAAATAATAACGGTCATTGACTTTAAATAAATTTTTTGACTCGTTTTAAATTTTTAAACATAATATAATATTCTATATAAAGAGAGCTCTCTAGATATTTCATTGTTTTTTTAATGGTTCATATTCTCATAATTTCCTAGTTTGACTAATTTGCATGAGCAGGAGGATCTGAGAGCCTTTCACTTGTCTTTTATCCAAGTGGAGCCCACGTACAACCAAAGAGATTACTAGGGAGTTGGAGAGCCTTTAATCGTCTTTCATCCAAGTGGGGCCTGCGCACAACCCGAGAGATTGTCCCTGCTGACATCGATAACATGGGCTATTTTGGCTTTCCCCTTCTTCTTATCTTTCCCTGTAGTCAAACAGTACAAAACCATTTTCTTTTCCTTTATAGTTATTAAGATATATAAAACTATTGATTGAAGGGATATAATATGGATTAAAGGTTTGATCTTTGTGTTGTCTATAAGACAGATGTATTGTCTGAAATCAGATAGGTAGAAATATTAATAATTCTCTGTGTGTATTCTTCAGGGGATTTCTAAAAGTTTTGAAGTAACGTCATGTGAGCAGCCTTTCACTTATCGTCTGGTATTTTGTACATGGTGAATTAATACATTATGCACTACATAGTTTTTCATCTAAAAGTTATCCAATGTACATGAAGCTATTCTATGATCAGTTATATCATTTTATATGATTTTGCTCGAATATCTATTGTTGGTTTGATTGTGTTTTGTAATAACACAAATATCAGTTTATTTCTTTGACGATGATCATATCTTTTTCATATAGTAATAGGTTGAGATGCATATGTGGTTTAGCTTTCACTATTGGTTTGTCTTTGGTTTAGTCTAAATAGCACTTATATGCCCTATTGTTTCAACTACTTTTTACTTATATACCCCCAACTTGTGTTTGGTAGCAAAAAAGTACCCTAAAATTTTTTAAACTTGCACTTATACACCCTCATTTTTTTAGTGGCACTTACATACCCTAATGCTTTTACAACTAGCACTTAAATACCATAAATTGTTTACAACTAGTACTTAAATACCCTAAAGTTTTTAAAACATGCACATCAATGCCCTCAATTATGTAAACTTGAGGTATTTAAGTGCAAGTTTTAAAAACTTTAGGGTATTTAAGTGCAAGTTTAACCACTTTAGGGTATATAAGTGCTACGGAAAATAAGTGAGGGTATATAAGTGCAAGTTTAAAAAACTTTTGGGTATACTCTTGCTACCAAATACAAGTGAGGATATATAAGTGAAAAGTAGATAAAACAATAGGGTATGTACTATTTAACCTTTTCTTTGTAAAGTATTTGATTATATGAAGTTCATTTTGAGAATATATGCATCTCAAGTCAACATGCTGGTATATATCGGAGATAAGTAAGTCATCTAAACATGGCTCAATGTGCCTCTATGAGGTTTTTACTAGTACTACGAGCCCAAATTTGGGTCTCACCATCTCAGAACCACGAGCTTAATACGAGGTTTACCTAGTCAATCGGAGTATGAAGTGTTGACCGCAATTAGATGTGACCTACTTATTTTTCATTTCATGAATTTTATATTTTAAAAATATTGCATCAAGTTTATGAGTTCATTGAAAATTTTTACTATTAATAATTTGCTTATCAACTCAAATTTTTAGTTTTCGCCAAACTAGTGTTTAATGCATAAATTTATCTGCTTATTGAGTTGCGAGCTCATTGTATTATATTCACCTTTTTCAAAGACTCGGGATTTGGTGGTTTGTAAAGACACATAATTCTTAGAAAGAACTGGGAAAATTGGCTTATCTTGGATTAATTGCAGATTGTTACCTTTAGGTGAAAGTTGAATAAATGATTTGATATTAGTTGAATCTTTCAGAGATTATGTAATTGTGAGAATGTACTCTTTTAGAGAGAACTTTGTTTCAAGTTGGGAGAATTTATTTATCTCAAGATCAATTTGGTGGTTATTTGATATTTCTTGATATCAATGTATTTTGGAGAAAAATATTAACAAGTTGAGTCTAGCTCCAATGTTTCTTCCAGGCTTAGATTTCTTCCAGACTTAGAAATTGGGGTCATGACAAGTAACCAAAGAGCTGAGACTTATTGTTGGGGATTATTAGAGCACACAAAAACCACACACAATATGGAGTACAAGCACAAAGAAAACACAAAGAGTTTGTTTACGTGGTTCGGCCAAACATGCCTACATCCACGGCTCCCTCACTAGGAAAATCTAGTATCTTCACAAATTAATACAATCAGTGCAAGTGAAGTTTTGCAAGAACAAACTAAAAAACCCCCAAACATCTCACATATCTCAAGAAATCTGAGAATACCGATTACTCAAGAACTCCAACAGGCCATCATCACACCACGTCGCTCAAAGAATTTGAAAATAATGATCACTCAAGAGTTCAAAGAGAAAATTTAGGATTTAGAAATAGTTGATTATGCATGTTTTGGGTTTAAGAGAAAAATTAAGGAAATGAGTGAGTTAAGAGATAAACCAAATTGAAAAGAAGGGCTTAAAATAAAAAACACAAACTCAGATGAGGACACATGTAGCCAGGGGTGGAATCGAATCGAATGAATTGAATAGTTCCATGTTCGAATTCGAAATCGACTCTCACAACTCTATTCGAATTCGTATTTGAATTCAACTCGAACATGAAGTAAAATTCGAATTTGAATCGTTAGGTATACTTGACATCCGATTAGTATTCGTGAATATTAGTAAAGGCAAAGCTGATTGCTGAACGACAACCATGGATTTGATGTATGGGTTGAGGGATAAATAAGCCGTATCGGCCGCGCGGAAGAAAGAGGGTGCGGGGGGTTGGGAGGGGGCGCGAGGCCGCGGTGCCTTGCTGAGGCCAGAAGGCAAGAAATTCTGGAAGCTGGGGGAGCTCTTTTTAAAATGATATTTATAGGAGGCCAGGATTGTAATAAAACTACGGTAGGAATAATTTGTAATAGTTTATGTGTAATATGATTAAAATGCAAGGGTAAGTTCAATAGACTTGTTCGCTGGGTCTTGAGCTTTTGGCTATGGACCCTATCCGAAGTGAAGCGTAAAGGCCTGCAATATGTACTTCTTGAACTCGACCAAATTTAATCAATTCCAATTATGAATGCTTTTCACGAATTAGAATTAAAGAGCGGGAAAAATATAATTCAATAATTAGTAGTCAACCAAGTTGAATATACCTATGATTAAATTCTATTCATTTACGAGCCGAATGGCAAAAATTATTTGTTTACTCTTAAATGAACTATCGAATCGAATATCTGGCTGGATAATAACCAGAATGTTTATTAACTATTTTGTTCATTTCCAGCCCTACATGTAGGTTACTCTTCTTTTAGATATGATTTTAACACAGCGTGTCGCTCTAAGATTTTCTTTTCCTCCAAAATAGCTAATGGGGGTTACCTGAGGTTGCGGATAGACCCCTCTAAACTTATCACTAGAATGAAAAAAACCTCTCCCAAGTTATACGACCATATTTGGACTGATGGTGTGTTAACGCTGTTAGCTACTAAAATTTTAAGGACGTTTTCGCCCCTTAATTAACTAGTATTGATCATTTTCAAAGAAGATAGAATCAAGAAAACGCTAACTATCCCTTTATTCCTTCTCCTCACTGGAAACGCGCCCAGGGAGTTTCAGGATTACAGTCTTCCTTCTGTAGCACTCTAAATATTGGATTTTTGTTCATGAGTTACTCTTTATATCCTTCATCTTTACAAACACCCTAAATATTGGAAATACGAGATTAAAGGGATGTTTCAGTCAGTAAATGTTTTTTAATTTTTTTTAACCATCCAAAACTAACAGAAGCACGGATGTGATAAAATGTCGAGAGTTCAGGTGGGTTAACTGATGATTTAGAAATTGGGGGAGGTTTTTTTATTCAAGTCATTAGTTGAGGGGGTTTTCTGTAATTAACCCTTGGTTTTTTCAGTAGGCATCATGAGACAGGATTGGCCTTTTTACTAGGTGCAATACAAAATTATTGCCTGTGTACAAATCATACGAGCGCTTTCATGTTGTATCATGATGTTAACCTTGGAAACATTTACCCTATCTTTTTATTTATTTATTTATTTTGGGGGTAGTAGGTTCTTTTCAAGTGTAGAACTTAATTAATCTCGACTTTCATAAAGGATAATGTTTATTATACCACTTGTGATGCACTTTTCTTGTACGCAGTTTAGTGACAAAAGATTCCCTAATTTGTCTTGAAGTCAGGTGATGAAACGAGGGAGTCTGAGAGAGTCTTATCAAAATAGTGAGGGGCAAAATTGTGAGGGGAAAAAAAATCTGTATTGCATATTTCATATTTGCACTTTGCAATCCAAAAAGAAATATCACTTGTTAAGAGATTTTGAAATTTCATAATTGAATAATGACTCACACATGTATACATTATGATCTATCTGCTTATTACTTTTAATTTCCATCATACATTATGATCTATCTGGAGATATTGGAGGCAATCAATTTTAACGTAAACAATTTTAAATATGAGGTAAAGATATAAGACACTGGAGATCGATAAGTTAAACTAAGCTATTTTGCTCATTCCAAAGAAAATGGAGGATCGTCTAGTTGGAGATTATAGACCTATTAGCTTAAATGTGTTTTGTAAAACCATTACTAAAAACCTTGAGTAATAATAGTTTGAATTCTAAATTAGATTTACTAATTGGAAGTTTTTGATGGACTGGTTGTTGCTCAAGCAGTAACCAATAATACTTTTCAGAATTGAAAATTATTTTTTTTTTTTTCAACTTGAATTTGTTAAAGCTTACGCCATTGCTAGATTGGGGATTTATATTAGAGGTTTTAAAAGCAAAGGGCTTTGGTGAAAAATGGATTAAATCAATTTCTCTGTTTCAATATAGCTAAATCATCTATTTATTTCTTTTTTTTTTTATCTTTTTATTATTTTTTTTTGTATGGCAAATTAGGGAAGTAGATTCTATCTAGGAGGGGAGTGAGGCATTGCTTTTTTGTATTTACAACCGATGTGTTAGGACGTTGTCCGTGCAATATCTCTTGTTTGAGTAATAACAAACATTCATTTGGTACTAATATTGGTTTGAGATGATTTAGTACAAATAAATACATGCATAGAATATGAACAAGGTGAAACGACGCGAAAATCAGTTCAAAAGCTAATTTCCGTAGTTTGACCATCAATTGTAGCCTATGACCATCGATGGTGCTTGAAGATCATCGATGGTTCTAAATGTCCATTAATGGTGCACATGGCCAAAGATATTCAAATCATAAATAGTGTTCATCAACCATCGATGGTCGCTCGACACCATTGATGTTCGAGAGCAAACCATCAATGATAAGTTCGGCTGATTGAGATTTTGATGATTTAATGTCAGTCGTTCGTTGCTCATATGATATTCATCATCTCCCATATTTTAGAAAACTCTTTCCTGGCCTATTTGTGAGAGAAAAAGATAGAGAGTGAGAAGGAGAGAGGATTTCAAGGATTTTGATTTTGGAGATTAAGGAGTGATTTTCGATCCCCCAGAGTCTCCTCAAACTCTTAATCGCTGAGCAAAACATCATCTAATCATTCCATAGCAAGGAGAGTTGCTCTTGGTTTGATCTTCATCCTCGTTCTTCATCAAACTTTACTTAAATCTTTTGAAAAACAATTTATTTTATTGAAACGGCTGTAAGTTTATTACAATTCTGAACATAACTGATATTTGTTTTTGTATTTCGTTGAACTTCTTTCACTATGCACTCAGGCCAGTTTAATTGAGAGTTGAGACTATGTATGGTAGGAGTTACTCAATATGAGAGTTAGCTTAGAAGATTAGATTCGGGTAGATACTAGCGTGCCGTCTTGTAAACCTACTGAATTGGGTTTATAATTCATGTTGACTCTTTCATAGTGAGGAAGCCCAATCGTGAGAAGGAAGAATGGACAAAGAATTGTTTATTCGATTCACTATAAAATCTCAAGTGTTCCTTGTTTGGTTGCTTTTGTGATATTTGTATTATTTAATATTGTTTATCACTTTTCTTCGTTATATTTCCACTGCATAATCTGTGTTTAGGCAAAAATCGGTAGGCAATCCTATTCATCTCTGCCAACCTCTAGGGTTGGATTTTAAATCCAACAAGTGGTATAAGAGCATCCTTACCTATTTCTAGGATTCAAAAACCAGGATAGAGATGTCTAGTATGACCGCCACAACAGCTTTCCTTGAGGAACATGCTATCAATTGACCCACTTTTCGATAGGTCAAACTATACCGATTGGAAAGTGTACTTGAAAATCTTCTTATTGTCTACTAATTTGAAGTGTGGAATATTGTTGAGTCTGGCTCTAGTGAACTCACTACCATTGTTAGTGAGACCAACGTAGTCACACCTAAAGATAAATGGACCTTGGTGACAAAAACATTTTACTCTTTGAACGCTAAAGCTCTGAATGCTTTTTATTGTTCCTTAACTGCTGAAAAATTTAACCGTGTGTCTAATTATTCTACCGCACATGAAATTTAGAATACTTTAAAATTATACATAAAGGAACTTCACAGGTAAAAGAGGCAAAACTTACGATGCTCGTGTAAGTAATAAAATTGCAAAATGAAGGTCTTAGAGAGCATTCAAGATATGCTCACCCTATTCACTGACATTGTGAACAAATGAAAGGCTTTTGAAAAAGAGTATGATAACAAAAATCTTGTGAGAAAAAGTCTTCGTTCTCTTTTTAGGTATTAGGGACTAAAGGTAATGGCTATCGAAGAGTTATAAATTTTTTTTAGAACTAACTCTTGAAAAATTTTATAGAAAACCTTCTCACATATGAAGTAAGACTGAAGGAGAGTGAGGAGGATTTTGAAGGTAGCTCCAAAAAAAAACAAAAAGGTTCTACATGCTAAGAAGAATAAGTTGAGAAAGGAGGCAAGCTCCGACTCTGGCGATGGTGGTAAGAGTGAAATGGGGCTATTGGTCAAAGGATTCAAATCATTCCTGAAGTCAAAAGATGGGAAAAAATTTGTGTAACAGAGAGAATCAAAGCTTCTCAAAGGAAAGGAAGAACAAGTATGAAAATTCAGATTTTAAACTGGTTTGTCATCATTGCAGGAAACCCGATCACTAAAAAAACGAATGTCCTCTTACCAAGAAGGATTGCAAAAGAAAGAACAAAAGTGCCTAGACAATATAGTGGGATTTCTAGAGTGATAATGAAAATTTAGAAAATGGGTCAACTAAAGATGAGAGAAGCCCTGGTCTGATGACCAGGAACGACATCTCTGACGACTCAGATGAGGAAAATTCTAATAATGAGGTATATCCTTCTTACAATTAACTTTATTAAAGGTATAAGAAAATGTTGGGTCAGTTTAAAAAGTTTGGTGATAAATATAATACCTTAAAAGAATATATTCAAATCTAAGGAAAGTGTATGACAACTTACAAAAGAATTAGAAACTTCTACTTTTGAATTGAGTGTATCTAATATAGCAGACATGAAACCTTCATCTCATGGTTGCAATGAATGCTCCTTTCTTAAAACGAAAATTAGTATTTTAACTCAAGAATTGAATAGTCGAAAAATTAAAAATGAGAAAGTCAACAATGAGTTAACTACACGATCACGAGAAGTCTCTCTTGAACAAAAGAAATTTGAAACTTGCTGCATTACAATTGTGTCTGAGAATGAGTTGCTTAAATCTAAAAATCTTGACTTGATAAAAGGCATTACAAAAATTTTCATTAGGCTCAAAAGGTCTAAATATGGTTCTTTTCAATCAAAGGTTTGCAAAGGCAAAAATTGGACTTGATTATTCATACTCAAACAAACATAAAAGTTTCAAACCTTCTTTTATTAAAAGGAAACAATCTTTCTTTTTATCAACCCATTCAAAATGTGTCGTCTACAGCTTATTCCTTGTGCGGAAGAATCGAACACCTTTCTATGTCATGTAGGGATCAATATAAGATAAAAATTATAAAACATATTTTAGTACCAAAAGGAATGATTTTCTAACTAGAGTAGACCTTTTTGGATACTCATGCCACATATTGCTTCCTTCATGTAGGTACAATGGAGAGCTAAGAAGCAAGGCAGCACATGGTATTTAGATTCAGGCTTCTCACGACATATGATGGGCAAGACAGAACTGTTCCTTAGCCTCAACAAAAAGAAAGGTGAAGATGTGACTTTTGAAAACAACGACAAAGGTAAAATAGTAGAAGTTTGCGATATAGGTAATGATTCTTTTACACTCCCAAAAGTATTGCTCGTTGATGGTTTGAAGCATAATCTTATTTCTCTTAGTCGACAATGCAATCGTTCATTCTTTTTGAATCTACTGCATGCAAAGTTTTTGACTCAAAAATAGGTTCAGTTATTTTTACTAGAAATAAATATGCTAACATTTTCACATTGAACTTCAATGATATTAATCTGACACTATTAAATGCCTAGTTGAAGGAAGAGAGGATTGTGAGCTTTGGCACAGGAGGCTTAGACATGCCAGCATGAGATTGTTGCAAAAACTCTCAAAGAAAGAATTAACAAGAGGTTTCTATATCTCTACATTCATAAGTGAGAGTTTATGTGAAGCCTGCACGAAGGGTAAATGTCACGCCCCGCTTCCCAAAATACACGGAAACAGGACGCGAACAAGCCCGCGACGTATTAGATTGAGAAGAAAACAAATAAAAATAAACTTTTCTCCTCAATCTAATACGCCAAGCGTCTAGTAATAATCAATAACAAA
>JBAKGM010019583.1:0-10312 GCA_037177215.1 Asparagus racemosus | reverse complement strand
CTCATAATAATTGTAAAATTTGATGTTCACATAATTAATTTAGATTTGTTTGAAATGAATAAGAAACAAAAATTGTCGGCTATAGCCCATGAAAATTATAAATTTTATGTATTCATAATCAATTTGCATTCGTTTAAAACGAACCAAAATTAACAAGAATGTGGGTTAAAGCTCACGAAAATCGCTAATTTTGTTGTACAAATAAATTATTTACATTCAATCCAAATGGACAAAAAATAACAAAATCATGGGTTATATAGTTCATGAAAATTGTAATTTTTCATTTAAACATAATAAATTTAGATTTATTTGAAACAAACCAAAATTGATAAAAATTATAGATAGTAGCTCGTGAAAATCGCGATATTTAATGTAACCATAATAAATTTAGATTCGTTCAAAACAAACAAAAGTTAGTAAAAATCATGGGTTATACTCATAAACGTTACGAATTTTGACATTCATATATTAGATTTAGAGTTTTTCGAAACAAAGCAAACTTTGAGAAAAAAATTGTCAGTTATAGCGCATGAAAATTGTGAATTTTTACGTTCCCATACTAAATTTAGATTTGTTTGAAACGAACTAAAATTGACAAAAATTACGGATTATAGCTTATGAAAATCATAAATTTTGATGTACACAATAAATTTATATTTTTTTGGCATGAAAAAAGGGCAAATTTTTAGTTATAACCCATGTAAATCACATTTTTTTATGTACACAATAAATTGTGATTCTTTCAAAATGAATAAAAAATTGACAAAAACCGTGGGTTATAGCTCACGTAAATATTTAATGTTCTCAAAATTAACTTAGATTTGTTTGAAACAAACTAAAATTGACAAAAATCATGGGTTATAGATAAGGTTGAGCATGATACGGTTTAAGTCGAAAAAATCAACCAAATTGGACAATTTTAAGCAAATCGGTTTGGTTTTATGAGTTACTTGGACTTGGATCGCTTGAGTTTTTCCTAATTTGGTCTTAACCGAAACCGACCATTTCACCGAACCCACAATGCACCCACGTGAAATATAGTTGTGACTTGTGGGTCCATCAAATTACCCTGGAGAAATTTTGTTTGTAAGCTTAACTTGCGGGGCCACCAGCCCCGCGTGACCTTGTTTTCAATTTAACTGCTAGCTGTAAACAAATGATTTTTAATTATTTCTCAAGCATATGTTTCCCTATCTTGTTCTTTTTCAATTATTCCTATTCTTAATTTCTCTCCTATTTACAATGATGGGAGGCATTTGCTGTGTGGTATTCACTCTTCCCATCTTTTTTATGGCTTTGTGTTGGAGAATTTGACAACCGAGAGGATCGACCTCACCGAACTGAAATAATTCGTTCGATTCAAGTCTTGGGTCGATTTCGGTTCGGTTTACTTGAAATTAATAAAAACCAACCGAACCAACCGTTTGCTCTCTCCTGGTTAAAAAGCAAAATTTGATGTTTAAACAATAAATTTAGCTTCGTTGGAAACGAATAAAAAATTACCAAAAATTGTGGGTTAAAACCCATGAAAACTGTGATTTTTTATGTTTCCATAATAAATTTAGATTCTTTTGAAATGAACCAAAATTGACAACAATCATAGTTAACTCATGGAAATCATAAATTTCAATGTACGCAATAAATTCACATTCATTTGAAACTAAATAAAAGGGGCAAAATCGTGGGTTATAGTCCACAAAAATTGTTATTTTTAATATGTACAAGATAAATTTACATCCGTTTGAAATGAACCAAAATATACAAAAATCGTAGGTTTTCCTGCATGAAAATCGTGAATTTTTACGTTCACATAATAAATTTAGAATGGTTTGAAACATATTAAAATTGACAAAAATCATGGATTTTAGCTCAAAAATTGCAAACTTTGATATTCACATAAAAAATTTAGATTCAATCAAACGAATTAAAATTATCAAAAAATATGGATTATAGCTCATAAAAATTGCAAATTTTGACATTCACATATTAAATTCAGGGTCTTTTGAAATTAACCAAAATTGATAGAAAATCGCGAATTTTGATAATTCCATAGTAAATATACATTCGTTCAAGACAAACTAAGATTGACAAAAATCCTGGGTTATAGCTTATTAAAATCGCAATTTATGATGTACATGTAATAAATTAAGATTCTTTCAAAATGAACAAAAATTGATGAAAATCGTGGGTTGTAGCTCACAAAAATCACAAATTTCGATGTACACATAAATTTATATTCGTTTGAAATGAACAAAAATTAGCAAAAATTGTGGGTTATAGCTCATGAAAAATAGAAAATTTTGATGTACACAATAAATTTACGTTTGTTTGAAACAAACGAACTTGGCAAAAATCGTGGGTTATAGCCCTCCAAAAATTGTAATTTTTTATGTACAAAAAATGACTTTAAATGTACATTCATTCGAAACGAACCAAAATTGGCTAAATTTTTTGGTTAATGCTTATGATAATCGTAATTTTGATGTACAGACAAATAATTTACATTTGTTCCAAATGAATAAAACTGACAAAAATCGTAGGTTGTAGCCCATGAAAAATCGCGATTTTTTATGTACACAATAAATTTAGATTTGTTCGAAACAAACTAAAATTGATAAAAATTGTTGATTTTAGCTCATTAAAATTGTTGATTTTAGCTCATTAAAATTGTGATTTTTGACGTATACATAATAAATTTAGATTCGTTCGAAACGAACCTAAATTGAAAAATCGTGGGTCGCTTATGAAAATCACAAAATTTGACATTTACATACTCAATTTAGAGTCTTTCAAAAGTGAAGCAAATTGACAAAAAATGGTAGGTCATAGCGCATGCAAATCGTGAATTTTGACATTCCTGTAATAAATTTAGATTCGTTTGAAACAAATTAAAATTGATAAAAATTATGGGTCTTAACCCATGAAAATCACAAACTTTGATGTATTCATAATAAATTTACATTTGTTTGAAATGAATAAAAATTGGCAAAAATTTTGGATTATAGTCCCTATGAAAATTGCGATTTTTTATTTACACATACTAAATTTAGCATCTTTGGAAATGAACCAATATTGATTAAAATCGTGGGTTATAGCTCATGAAAATTGTAAATTCCAATGTACACATAATAAATATGCATTCATTCGAAACGAACAAAAATTGGCAAAACTCATTTGTTATAGCTTATGAAAATTATAAATTTTCATTGTCTACATAATAAATTTACATTCATTCAAAATGAAGAAAAATTGGCATAAATCGTGGATTGTAACCTGCAAAAATTGCAATTTTCATGTATACAAGATAAAGTTACATTCGTTTGAAATGAACCAAAATTGACAAAATCATATGGTTTATCGCATGAAAATCATGAATTTTACGTTCACATAATAAATTTACAATAATTTGAAGCATATAAAATTGAGAAAAATCATGAGTTATAACTCAAAAATAGGAAATTTTGATATTCACATCATAAATTTAGATTCATTCAAAATGAACCAAAGTTGAAAAAAATTGTGCGCTATATTACCCCATGAAAATTGTAAATTTTTGTGTATCTATTAAAAATTTGCATTCGTTCAAATTTAAGTTCGTCGATCAAAAAAATAACAAAAAAATGTTGATGTACAAACAACAAATTTACGTTCGTTGTAATCGAACAAAAAATAACAAAACGCATGGGTTATAGCCTATGCATATCATGATTTTTTATTTAAACATAAATTTAGAGTCATTCTAAATGAATCAAAATGACAAAAATCATGGGTATTGCTCATGAAAATTGCGAATTTTCACATTTGCATAATAAATTTAGGTTTGTTTGAGACAAACTAAAATTGATAAAAATCATCAGTTATAACTTACGAAACTTGCAAATTTTGATGTACACATAATAAATTTAGATTTATTAATGAATCCAAAGGGACAAAAATCATAATTGCAAATATTTATGTACTCATAATAAATTTGTATTTGTTCGAAATGAACCAAAATTGACAAAAATTTAGAGTTAATGCTCATGAAAATCGGTAATTTTGATGTACAAATAAATAATTCATATTTGTTCCAAATAAACAACAAATAACAAAAATCATGGGTTATAGCCTACAAAAAATCGCGATTTTTTATGTATACATAAAAATTTTTGATTCTTTTTGAATCAAACCAAAATTTAAAAAAATCATGGATAATAGCTAATGAAAATTGTGATTTTTAACGTACACAGTAAATTTAAATTTGTTCGAAACTAAAATCAACAAACATCGTGGGTTGTAGCTCATGAAAATCACGAATTTTGACATTCACGTATTAAATTTATAGTCTTTCGGAAAGAAGCAAAATAGGTAAAAATCATAGGTTATAGCTCATGAAAATTGCGAATTTTGACATTTCACATATTAAAATTAGAGTCTTTCGAAAAGAAGCAAAAGTGACAAAAAATCATGGGTTATAGTGCATGATAATAGTGGATTTAGAAGTTTCCATAATAAAAATTTTGATTAGTTCGTAACGAACTAAAATTGACTAAAATCATGGGTTATAGTTCATAAAAATCGCAAATTTTTATGTACACAAAATAAGTTTGCATTTGTTCGAAAAGAAAATTCTCAAAAATTATGGGTTATAGCCTATGAAAATTGCGATTTTTTATGTTCCATAATAAATTTAGATTCTTTTGAAATGAACCAAAATTGAGCAAACTCGTGGGTTATAACTTATGAAAATCATAAAGTTTGATTTGCACATAATAAATATACATTCATTCAAAACAGACAAAACTTAGCAAAAATCGTGGGTTATAGCTCACAACATTGCGATTTTTGATGTACGCAAGATAAATTTACATTCGTTTGAATAGAACCGATATTGACAAAAATCATATGTTTTACCGCATGAAAATAGTGAATTTTTACGTTCACGTAATAAGTTTAGAATCATTTGAAACATATTAAAATTAATAAAATTTATGGGTTATAGCATATGAAAATCGCAAATTCTAATATTCACATAATAAATTTTGATTCATTTGAAATGAACCAAAATTGAAAAAAATCATGGGCTACATTATCTTATGAAAATTATAAATTTTTCTGTAGTCATCAAAAATTTGTATTCTTTCGAAGCAAACAAATCAAAATTGACAAAAATTGTGGGCTTATAGCTCATGAAAATTGCAAATTCTTATGTATTCATAATAAATTTACATTTATTGGAAAGTAATCAAAAGTGACAAAAATTATAGGTCAAAGCTCGTGAAAATTGCAAATTTTGATGTACAAACAAATAATGTACATTCGTTCTAAATGAACAAAAAATAACAAAAATCATGCGTTATGAAATTTGCAATTTTCAATGTACACGTATTAAATTTAGATTTGTTTGAGTCAAATCAGAATTGACGAAACTCATGGGTTATAGGTTATGAAAATCGCAAATTTTGACATTCACATTAAATTGAGTCTTTTGAAAAGAAGTAAAATTGACGAAAATCGTGGATTATAGCTAACAGTCTCTCTCTTCTTCTACAGGCTATGGCAGAGGCTGCACATCCTGCATGCATTTTAGAGACGAGAAAGACAGCTCCAGGTCTACGTTTGGTGGACAAGTGGGCGGTATTTAACATTTCTCATTCTTTTGTTATTATTTTGTACTTTCTTTTGTTTCTAGTGTTCACTAGAACAGTCTTCCCTGACAGGTACTTATTGGCGGTGGAAAGAATCATAGGATGGGTTTATTTGATATGGTCATGATAAAAGACAATCATATTTCAATTGCTGGAGGTGTCACAAATGCTATCAAATCAATAGACCAATATTTGGAGGAAAAAGGCCTTCATATGGCTGTTGAGGTATAGTCGCCTAATTTTAATTAACTTGCATATTTTGACCATGGTTGCAAGTTTTACCCGTTAATCTTTATTTAGGTCATGAAAAGAGCTCAAGAATTCTTCAATTAGTTGTCAGATTGCTTGAATCTTTTACTACATGCAAACTATGATATCAAACCATGATAGGTAATGATTCTAATGAATTCACATTAATTGATCTTAGATTCTACAATTATATGCTTACTTTTATAACATCAAAGTTACAACAGATCTCTACATTGTGTGGGTACTTCTACCATGAAGCCATACCCATACCCGACACGTTAGGGAACCATACGCCATACTTCTTAGACACTCATTAAATATATGCATACATTTATTCAGATGTGTGTTTAATTATGCAATACATACTTCAATTTAAAACATCTGTCATAAACTTCTTGAACATATATTATGCACTTCACATCCACTTCTGAAGCTTGTAGGACAAGCGTCGGGTTTGTTTCAACTCATATTTAATTTAAGAACTACAGCTTGTTGTTTGTGTGTCTAGCTCAGAACTATGATTTCAGCTCATGTGTTTCAGCAGTGTCCCATTACCCTAACATTTACAAATTTGCCGTGTCCGGTACCCTCGCCGGCACCCGCACTTGCACCTATACCTGTATCCGTGCAACTTAGCAAGAAATATGTCCGAAGAAAATATTAAGCACCCAACTTTCTGGTTACTAGTTAAGTATTACCTATTACTCTTCATTACCTATATTTTCTTTTTTCTTTTTCTTGTTACCACTCAAGTGTCATATCCATTGCTTATCTTCTCTGGTTTTCCTTTTTTCCCCTCTTTTCTTTTATTTTCTTTTCCCTTTTTCCATTCATTGTACTTCTTTTTTTTTTTTTAGTTTGCTTCAGTATGTACCTTTCGGCAATGCTGTTCAATTGCTTATAATTTATTTAATTTCCTTTTACAGGTTGAGACAAGGACGTTAGAAGAAGTGACGGAAGTCTTGCAATACACTACTCAGAATAACACTTCTTTGACCAGAATAATGTTGGACAATATGGTTGTACCTCTGCCCAATGGGGATGTGGATATTTCCATGCTAAAGGAAGCCGTTGACTTGATAAATGGTAGATTTGAGACTGAGGTATTGGGTTTTTCTTATTTTTGCCGCTTTTCTTTGGGAGTTTCATCAGTCAAACATCACACATGGTGCCGTTAAAACTGGTGATTGATACTTTCCTGTTTACATTCATTAAAGTCTAATGTTTGTATACACCTTGGCAAGTTGTGCACATTATCTTTTTGAGATTAGAAGTGTTCAAGTTTTTTCTTTTGATATGTTTAAGCGAGAGATGCTTATTTTACCTAAACTCTTCAATTCCAATCAAATTTTTGCTTTCTCGAATTCAATATAAGTTAGATATAGTACAGGAGCAATTATATACCTTGATATATCATTGTGACATTTTTCAATCAATCACCTGCAAATATGACTCACTGTTGACATCGAATACAGAGGAAATGTTAGGAATTCATTCCGATGTTCCTCCTTTTGACTTTTCACCAATTAAGATCTGGTTGCTTGAAGATGCAACCAGTGTGAAAATAAGTTTAGATCAAAATTACAAAAAACAGCCAGTAATGTGATATTAGTTTGAATCTTGAATCACATACCAAGAAGTTTATTATGCGATAGCAGCCACCCTGCCAGTTTTGTTTTCCTTGCTGCATTTTAAATTCGCTTCCATGCAAAGCAATTTACTCACATAAGTCAATAATGACAGGCATCTGGAAATGTTACTCTTGAAACAGTGAAAAAGATAGGCAAAACTGGAGTAACCTACATATCCAGGTAACTGTGAATTTGCTACATATTTCCATTTTTTCTAACAAATTTAAATTCTGAATTGTACATTTTTCTTGTAAACATCTTAGCTGCGAAATATGATCATATTCATATCTTTCCCAAATGAGTAGTAGAAAATGAAAGGTTATAATTTGTTTTCAACATGATATCCTGGATAACTTCATGCGTGAAACTAGAGGGATATTGGATGTTAAAAAAAAAACTATTCATTTTGACTTTGGGTTGTTAGGGAAAAAAGAAACTGACTGGAGGCTTTCACTTGTGATCCCTGTATGTATAGGAAAGAAGTCCTATGATGAGCCTACACTATTATATATTATTAGGAAGAGTGACTATATGGTTGCATGGATCGAAATGCACGAGGGTTAGAAGGAAACTAATTGCACATCTCAGTGTCATTATATACCAATGGCACTTATAAATATAAAAAGAAGCACATGGTTTTTCGTAATTAGTGTGTATCTGACGTAAACTGGGATTCATCACAACTTTGCTAACAATTAACAGTATGTTTGTACTCAGCACTGCCAAAGTTGTGATGCATATACTAGTTTAACGTACATTTCCAGTGTTATCTGAATATGTATGCGGGCTTTGCATTATAGTCGTTATGTGAACATAATAACTTCTTTAACAATTCACAAATTTTTTTGGCTATGTTGACGGTGTATTTAGTAGTTATGTAACATAGGAAGTCAAAACATTGTCAGTTACTTTCTAATCTCTCTGCTGGCATTCAGGTCTATGCAACCGCCACAGGTTGCTTTCCCCTTCCTCCTATAAGACGATGGTCTGTGATAACTATATCTAAGATTTCAAATCTCTTATTCAACTGTTATTATGTAAAACTAAATCATATTACATATGATTGACTTCAACAATAATATTATTTAAGTCACTTATTTTCTCTTACATCTGTTCCTGTTCTGAAGCATTAAGGTAAACATTTTAGCTTCATGGACTAGTGTCAAGCCAGGTTGAGCCTCCTTGCTGATATTCTTTAGAACTACTCAATCGATGCAACAAAAAAGGATTTGACCTGTTCTTGTATAAGTGCTCATTACTAAATTCAAGACTCTTTTGGTTGAAAGGATTTTGACTATTTATCATCTTAGTTGGTATTTATTTTTGTGCAGTGGGGCATTGACACATTCTGTGAAAGCGCTTGATATCTCCCTGAAGATTGATACTGAACTGGCCCTTCAAGTTAGCAAGCGTACAAATCGAGCATAATAGTGATCAGCATCCATGATGCAGCTCAATTTTCAGATTTTCCTGGCCATCAGAATCTTACTAAAAGAGAAACTCATTGTTACATACTTTTTACGTTAATAGAGTATCAAGTATAGTTTAATTTAATTTACTATATTTCCCCCAATATGTTGTAATCTATAAGGTATATGCGAGAAGTATGAATAAATGCCCTTTTGGGAATTTGTAAATAATTATTACATCCTATGCATTCTAGTGTATTATTAATGCCACAGGCGAGGATGAATGGATGCCTAAGGGTACTCATCTGAAAATAATTTACAGAAATAGGAAAAATTGAAAGCCGAGATATCTGCATAAGATAATCTCTCTTATTTCTTGCATGCCAAAATTTTCTCCTGCAACAGATTCTAATTAGTCTTGAAAGTGTAACTGTTTAAGTTCTTGACTTCTTTAGTAGTGTATCGCATATTGACAGATGAAAATTGATAATTATCCATGATGTGACTATGTACTGAAATCTTCATCTTTTACCTTTTCCTGTATTACTCCGAGTGATTGGAAGGGAATGTGAATTTTTGGTAGCCCAGTAGGCATTCCGCTCTTTTGTTTTAGGGCCTGTTGGCGTATCTTGTAACTCGCAAAGTAAGTTGCAGATGTAGTTCAATCCATTCGTTTTCATTTAGTTGATGTTTCTTGTGATTAAGAAAGGACTAGCTTTCATATAGTTGATGTTCTTGTGATTAAGAAAGGAGTCCTTTTGTATCAGCCCCTTCAGTTGCTAAGAAAACCTCCATTCAAGTCATTTTTACATAAAAGGACTCCTTAAATCTCCATATTTTGATATTAGCCCCTTCACTCTCCATATATTGATATTAGCCCCTCAAGTTGTTATGATGTGTTAATATGAGGGGATCATATCACATCATGGCTATTTAAGGGTCGAATATCAAAATATAAACCTAACTATATATAGCAACATACCAGGGTTATTTGAGGGGCTAATATCAAAATATGAAATGTAAGGGGCTAATATCAAATTGCTTATAATGTAAGGGGCTAATATCTAAATAACCATTTTAAAACTAGGGTAGATTGTCATTGGGGTTTTTTTAGTATTAGCCCCTTAAGTCGTAAGTTATTTGATATTAGCCCCTTAAATCTCCATGTTTTGATATTAGCCCCTCAAGTTACTATCATGTGAACGAGGGTTCATATTAACACCTGATGGCTATTTGAGGGGCTAATATCAAAATATGAACCTGACCATAGGGACTCATATAAACATATATGTTGATGCTCTATCACACAGTCACTAATCTCGGTCAAAACTGGTTTGACATTTCGGATGATGATGATGACAGGGATCCGCTCTCTCCCCCGAATATCTAGCTCTGA
>JBAKGM010019582.1:0-10317 GCA_037177215.1 Asparagus racemosus | reverse complement strand
CAAGAACAAGGGCTCTTGTTTTTAGAAGATGAAAGTCTAGAGGACTTTTGATTTGACCCAAGGGTCTATTTATAAGGCCGCCAGCCTATCAGCATCACACAGGATTTTGGGCAAAAATCCCACACAAATGCATTCTTCGCGTTCACACCCTGACGGTTCAGCCTCAAAAGAAAAAACGCAGAGCTTGACTTCGCATTTCATAAGGTTCTGCTTCATGCTTGTGCTTCACGTCTCAAAAGATTAAACGCGAAGCTTAGCTTCACGTTTCAGAAGCAAAGCAAAAGCAGGAAGAAAACAGAACCATGGTCTGCCTACATGTCTGAGAACGAACGACTAGCGTGGACAAAAGCAAAATCCCTTAAATGAGGAACAACTCATCTCAAAGTCAGACAAAGAAGATATCCAAAGTATTTCGAAAGCCCGTCCCAGTCAACTGCGAACTTTTAAAAATTTTGGAGGGGTTTCTATAGGCTGTCTAAAAATCACTGTAGATAGCCAATCCTCATCAAGTACAAACAATAGAAGTTATGACGTAACGACTTTTAGGAGACCACAATTTGAGGATTTTCTACAGCAATCAATGAAGAGTACAATTCAACAACCTTCACACTAATTAATGGAAATCCTAGTTTTAACGATCTTCACAAACACTGATAGGAGTTACAGTCAATAACTCCCAGGCTTCAAGAAAACATGGAAAAGATCACAAGATGATCATTGAGGAGAGATTACAGATCAATGATCTCTTTGATTCAAAATGTGGGGCTCACCCACGCGTTTCTAAGCTCAAAACGCGGAGCTCATCACCACGTTCATATGCTCAAAACGCAGGTCCCATACTTGCATTTACAGGCTCAAAACACGAAGCTCATCACCACGTTCATAAGCTCAAAATGCAGGTATCATACTCACGTTTACAGGCTCAAAACGCGGAGCTCATCACCACGTTCATAAGCTCAGAACGCGTGGCTCACCACCGCGTTTCCAAGCTCAAAATGCGGACACATTACCACGTTCCTGACCTCAGAACGCGTCGTTCACCACCGCGTTTCTAGCTCAAAACGCAGGGCTCATCAAGTCGAAACGCTGAGGTCATTATGAGAACATAGACCTCGTAGGAACGCAGACCTCACGTTTGACCCGTTCAAACACGCTGTAGATGGTTCTTGAACCGCTTTATATGATTTATGAATAGATTTAAGAGGTCAGTTAAACCCCTTAAATAGCTTAAAAATCAGCTGAAATGCGTGGCCTACTGTTTGCCTTGAAAGTTGCTTCAATTGTCATTGATTTGAATACGTTACACCTTTATGGGATTACAAACAAAATTCAAATAAAAAGATCACCTTTTTACAAGGCTTACAACGAGAACTAAAAAGTAAAGATTACAACTTTACGCTTTTAGAACAAACGCGGGATCTGTTTAGTAGATCCTCGCTTGCGTGGGTGTCTTTGCCTGTGCCGGGGACTTGTTTTGTCTGTAGACCACCGCGTAACTCTAATCTGGGTGCTAGATCTACAGATCTGAGGTGATTATTTCATGAAGGAAATATAACACCGACGTGGATCAACTCACGAAGGAGATGATCACTGGAGCGGGTGAAATCTACTAGAAGAAGTCACGTGCTAGGCCCTGAGATTAAGACGAAGCTTAATCTAGAGGGTGAAAGTGTAGATCTGACCCGGATTGCCTCCTCGCCGTGTTGATCTGAACTTGGACGGATTCGATGCTTGCACGGGACGTGGATCTGACTTCTCTCTTTTGCCGGTGCTCGAATCTACGCAAAAGGGCCTCGCGAAGCTCTGGATCTCTGACGAAATTTTCCAACCCCTCACAACTGAGACCCCCCTCTCTATTTATCGAAGAGAGGGGGCAGATCTGGGTCGAGAACCCTTGGTGTCTCAGCCAAGTGGCCAAGACACCAAGTGGTGTCTCGGCCAGGCCGAGACATCAAATGGTGTCTCGGCCTCAGCCGAGATGCTATTTAGCCTCTTTTTTTTAGTCCAGCATTCGTTCATTCTTCTGCCATTCTGTCCAAGCTCGTTTTCATCTGGTTGTGTCGAATCAAAGCTCGATTGACGGTTCTGATGATTTTGGAATTCAATCAGTGTAATGTCGTCACTTGAGTTCGGTTAATTCTGTCTCGTCGACGCTCAGGTCTGATCGACTCACCTTGTTGAATCTTGCTAACCTGAAGCTTCATCGCTAGATTTATTCCACGATACATCACTTCGTTGACTGGTACGCCTTGCTGACTCACTTCATTCGTTCGTCGACTCGCTTTATGCATTTTGCGGCGCCGTTACGTCGTCAGCGGCTCTTGGTCGCATCGCTTGATGGGTCGTTGGTTGTGAAGCCACCGTCACTAGTCTAATTTGGATACTGATAAGCAATTTTCAATGCTCACACCTACCATCGCGTGTCCAAACTCAAAGCGCGGGACTTAGCACCGCGTCTAAGATCAAAACAAGGGGCTCATCCTTTCGTCTGAAGTCAAGAACACGAAGGACACCCTCGTGCTCAAAACATGAGAGTTGCAACCCCGCGTTCCAGTTTTGAGTTGAGGACGCGAAGGTCGCTCCAGGACGCGAAATTCGCGTTTGACTCATTCAAACACGATCTAAACGGTTCTAAAATAGTTTCGTACGATCTGAGGGTAACTAACCCTCGTTTAGGAGAGATTTGAGGGTTTAGTTACACCCCTTAAACCCCTATTACTAGCTAAAAAATTAGCTGAGAAGGGGCGGAAGTTTCTTGGACTCTTTACTTCTTGAGATCGACTTTTTAGCATTCTTTGCTCCCGCTTGGTCAACTTTCAAAACTTGCTTCGTGAGTTTATTTTAACGTCGTTCTATGAGCAAAGACGGTTAGATCGTCAACGGGATACAAGGTTCAAGCTCCCACCGCTACCATTAAGACCCTAGATTTAAACAAAAGGAAAGATCTCCGTCGATCTTTTCTTCTTTTGTAAATCGGGATATCCGATAAGAGAGATTTTGTAAGGAGAGAGATTGTAAGTCTTTCTTCATTAAAAGAATTAATACAACTTATTTTTTCTCTATTTTCTCTTTAATATTCTGACAAACAGATTATTGTTTAGATTGGCTATAGTGAGCCTACGACTATCGTAGTTGACCATAATTGTCACTCCTAGTGGTTCCCAAGTGATAAAAAGCTTATTCTTTAGACGCGAAACCTATGAATTCTCTTTATTATTTTTTAATGGCTGAAAAGTATAACCGTGTGAGAAATTATAATACTACACAAGAAATTTGGAATACTTTGAAAGTTGCTCACTAGGAACTTCATAGGTGCAAGAGGCAAAACTTGCCATATTTATGAGTAAGTATGAGAATTTTAAGATGAAGTCCTCCAAGAGTATTCAGGACATGTTCACTTGATTCACGAACATTGTGAATAGATCAGAGCTTTGTGAAAAAAATATTATAACAAGGAGCTTGTGAGAAAATTTTTTCATTCTCTTTTCAGGAATTGGGAACCAAAGGTAACAGCTATCGAAGAATTATAAAATTTTTCTAGACTAACTCTTAAAAATATTATAGAGAATCTTCTCACCTATAAAGTGCAATTAAAAGAGAAAAGAAAGTAACTTAAAGAAGAAATTGTTAGCCTTGAAGGCCAAAAAGGAAAAAGTCTAGTCAAAGAAGAAGAAAGAGTCAAGCTCAAGTTTCTGAAGATGAAAGTAGTCAAGTTGGACTAATTGTGAAAGGGTTCAAGCCTTTTCTCAGAATAAAAAATGGACAGAAATACCTGCAAAATAGACGAAATCAATATACAAATAAAGTAAATCAATATTCTTCTAGTGAATCCAAAACTTACCCTAGTTGTTATCATTGCATGAAACTAGGTCACTACAAGAACAAATGCCCATTGAATAAGAAGGACAAAATAATGGAGGGCAAAAGTTTAAAAATGACAACTTGGGACATGATAAATGATGAAGAATCAGAAGTTGGCTTAAGCGAGGTTGAGCATGAAGGAAAACTGTATCTAATGGGGAGAAACAGTACACGTTCAGATTTAAAACAAGATAAAACACACAATTCTGAAAGTGAGAGTTCAGAGAACGAGGTATATTGTTCATATGATTAGTTATATTCCAATAACAATGAAATGTTGGGACAATTTGAGAAAATTACTGAAAAATATGAAGTGACAAAAAGAGTGAATGCAAATTTTATGAAAGAAAAGAAAATCTTATGTGAGAAAGTTGAATCTCTTTCCCTAAATTTGAATTCATATAATTCATCTTGTGAGATCACCACAGTTGATTGCACAATGTCCTGCTTATCAAAATAAAAAAGCATGTTTATCTAAGCAACTAGATGATAAAATAATTAAAATAAAATTTTTTGTAAAGTAAATGAATTATTGTGCTTTTGAACAAATAAACTTTGAAACTAAGTGCACCACTATTGTTTCTAAAAAAACAACTAAAGTCTAAAAATATTAATTTGAAAAATGTCGTGTAAATGTTTTCATGGATTTCTAAAGGTTTAAACATGGTCCTTTCTAATCAACGATTTGCAAAATCTAAAACCAAACTTTGTTATTTATATTCAGAAAAATAAAAAGTTTCAACCTTCATTTGTGAAAGAAAATAATCTAACTCTTTTTGCACCCATTTCTAATGCTTTGTCTACTATGTGCGCTTTAGGTGATAGAATGGGACATATATCAATGAATTATTGTATGCAATATAGAGTTAAGACTAGTAAGCTGATGTAGGATGCATAACGAGCAAATTCATGGAGAAGTAGAACCTTCACAAGTCAAATGCAGATATTGATTGACTTGCCAGCAAAGAAACGAACATATCTCCTAATCCGCAAGGCGGATTCTGACATGTTATATATGAAAATAGTCTATCTCAACAAGACAAATACATCCTGATTGATAATTTTCTAAAATCATATCAGTATCACTAGTTT
Organism: Asparagus racemosus; assembly: GCA_037177215.1. Taxonomy (NCBI): domain Eukaryota; kingdom Viridiplantae; phylum Streptophyta; class Magnoliopsida; order Asparagales; family Asparagaceae; genus Asparagus; species Asparagus racemosus. The sequence goes on along the minus strand of JBAKGM010019582.1, from coordinate 5,364 downwards.
TTGTTAGAAATTTGAAAATATCAGCTTTTATTTATTTATAGTAATAAAGTTGGAGTCAATTTAGAGTAGAAAATAAATTTAATTTTGATTCATGATTTGTTTCCTCTATTATAGGGAGTCTTTTTAGGATAGGAGTTGATACTTTCTATTTCTTTATAATTTCATTTTTATTAGGAGTCTATTTTGTTATTCTATTTAAGAAGAGACATGTAACGCCAAAATTATTAGATACCTTTTGATCAATACAATTCCTCTTTATTTTGTTTTCTTCATGGATTCGAATATAGTTCTTCGTTGATTCAAAGAGCACTCCTTGGGGATTCTGAGGTTTTTTACTTTCATGCTGCGTTAACTGGGCTCACTGATGTAGGATATATAACAAAAAAATTCCTGGAGAAGTGGAACCTTCACGAGTCAGATGTAGATACACATGAATTATTGACTTGCCAGCAAAAAAATGACCATATCTCCTAATTTGGAAGGCGGATTTTGACATATTATTTATAAAAATTACCTATCTCATAAAAATTACCTATCTCGACAAGACGAAGCTATCGAGGTTGATAGATTTCTAAAATCACATTAGTTTTACCAATTTTTTATAGAAATATAAAAATATCAGCTTTTATTTATTTTTTGTAATAAAGTTGGAGTTAATGTAGATTAGGAAATAAATTTAATTTTGATTCATGACTTGTTTCTTCTATTATAGGGAGTCTTTTTAGTGTAGGATATGATGATTTTTATTTCTTTATAATTCAAGTCTTATTATGAGTCTATTTTGTTATTCTATTTAAGAAGAGACATGTTACCCAAAAATTATTAGATTACTTTTCATCAATAAACCTTATCTTTATTATATTTTCCTCATAGATTCAATGTTCTTCGTGAATTCGAAGATCGTTCTTTGTGGATTTAAAGAATAACCCTTAGTGAATTCTAAGGTTTATTACTTCTCCACCACGTTAATTGGTATCAGAGCTATGTTTCTCCGATCTGATGGCAGGTGACGAAGCCCCTATTACCCGAACTTAGATTAAGACTCGCGTGGACCAACTTGCGTTGGCAGTGGACCATCTGAACTAGAGACAAGTTAGAGATCACATTAATTGATACCAAAGATGTGATCAAACTCTGCAGGAAGAATTTAACAGCGACATCAATGGGTATGAAGCCCAGCGCCAAAATCATGGTCATCGAGACTATTCAAGATGGGATATCTTTAATACTAAAAAGATGAGGGTTGATTTACCATCTTTCAGTAGCAAACTCCATGTAGATGATTTTCTTGATAGGATTGATGAGGTGGAGAGATTTTTTAAATACTTGGAAATTTAGAAGATTAGAAGGTTAAACGAGCAGCCTATCAAGTTAAGGGTAAAGCATCTTTTTTGATGGCAATCATTATGTGCGTCAGCAAAAGTGAAAAATCTGATCATGGGTGAAGATGAAGGAATTGATGAAAGTTTGTTTTCTTCCAACATATTATTATATGCTCAATCAATACCCGAGTTCATACTCTAACTATGATCATGCAGAGATTAAGCAAGCCCAATTTGTCCCTAAGCAAGACCCTAGAGTTGTGAAGAGCATTAAAGAAGAAACAAAGAAAGAAGAACCATGTCAAAAGCTCAATATTTTCCGCAAGAGATGCACCACGATGCAGAAGATTTGTGATGTTATCATTGATAGCTACAGTAGTGAAAATCTTGTCTCTCGGTGTATGGTGAATAAGTTAGGTTTGAAGGCAGAGAAACACCCACCTCCCTACAATATCGACTAGATTCGCAAGGGCAATGATGTGCAGAATGATGAGATATGTTGGGTATCTTTTTCTATCAGCCACAACTATGTCAATGAGGTATTGTGTGATGTGGTCGAGATGGATACTCATAATATTCTTTTAGGTAGACCATGATAATTCGATGTTGATGTCACCCACAAGAGCAAGAGACAATATTTATGTATTCAAGGAGGATGGACATCGAGTTGCACTCATGCCTCTTATAGAAAAGGAACAATCCAAGATAGAGACTACTGAGAAGAAGAAACCTTTGGTGGTAGACAACGATCCTATCACAGAAGATTTAAAGCAATCTAAAGAGATCTATGCCTCAGTTACAACTGGAAAAGAAAAATGGCCCCCATTGAGATTCCTCCTAAGGTAACCCCTATTGCAACTGCGATTCTTGATTTTGATGGTAATATGTCAGTGAATATGGACATTTAGCATGAAATTTCCAAAGCTATTATTAATGATGTAACACCGGTTGATGTTATTCTGATAGAGGAGAAGGGTAAAGTAGAGGAGGCGATTAATCAAATATCTAACTTGCTTAGTGGATGGCCCAGAACAAAGGAGATAGAGTATGAGAAAAATTCTTCTTTTGAAATAAAGCGTGCTAATGACTTCAACAAGATTGAAATAAAAATTCATGCAAAAGAATATGAAAAGCATCAAGGAAAAGATTTGGAGGAGCTTTTCAATTCATTTGTAGATCTACATGCTGTTAACCACATAAACATGATGCGGAAAAGATATATATACAAGTTTGATTCAGAAAAAGCCCTTGGTAAGGAGGCAAAAGAACAATGTGAAAAGATTAATGTAAAATACAAGGCGGATATTGATCAATGCAGGAGAGTAAAAATATTTATTAAGGAAGCTATTATTCAAGCAAACATAAGCTCGAGGTCAAGCTTCTTTCAACAAGGGGAGACTGATGTAGGATGCATAACGAGCAAATTCATGGAGAAATGGGACCTTCATGAGTCAAATGCAAATACGAATGAATTATTGACTTGCTAGCAAAGAAACGGCCATATCTTCTAATCCGAAAGACAGATTCCGATATATTATATATGAAAATTATCTATCTCGACAAGATGAAGCCATCCATATTGATAGATTTCTAAAATCACATCAGTATCACTAGTTTTTGATAGAAATCGGAAAATATCCGTTTTTATTTATTTTTAGTGATAAAGTTAGAGTCAATTTAGATAGGAAATAAATTTAATCTTGATTCATGATTTGTTTTCTCTATTATAGGGAGTCTTTTTAGGGTAATTTAATGCTTTCTATTTCTTTACAATTCTAGTCTTATTAGGACTCTATTTTATTATTTATTTAAAAAGAGACATGTAACCCCAAAATTATTAGATAATTTTTCACCAATAAAATTCCTCTTTATTATATTTTTTTTGTGGAGGTGAAGTTCTTCGTGGATTCCCAGAGCGTTCTTTGTGGATTCAAAAAATAACCCTTAGTGGATTCTAAGGTTTATTACTTCTGCCACTACATCTTGACCCTGAATTTATGTTTGCTTGAATAGTAGCTTCCTCAATAAACATTTTTCTTCTCCTGCATTGATTAGCTTCTGCCTTGTATTGTACATTGATCTTTTCCCATCATTCGTTTGTCTCCTCGCCTTGGGCTTCTTGTAAATAAAACTTGTATGTGTATCTTTCCCACATCATGTTTATGTGGCTAATGGCATGCGGATCTACAAATGAATTGAAAAGCTCCTCCAAATCTTTTCCTTATTGCTTTTCATATTCTTGTGTATGAACTTTTATTTCAATCTTGCTAAAGTCATTGACATGCTTTGTTTCAAAAGAAGAAATTTTCTCATAGTCCATTTCCTTTGTTTTGTGCCATCCACTAAGCAAGTTAGATATTTGATAAATCACCTCCTCTACTTTACGCTTCTCCTCTATCAGAATAACATCAACTGGTGCTGCATCATTAACAATAGCTTTGGAAATTTCATGCTTAATGTCCATATTCAAAGACATATCACTATCAAAATTAGGAATCTCAATTACAACAGGGGTTTGCACCTAAGGAGGAATCTCAATAGGGGCAGTTTCTTCTTTTCAAGTCACAACTGAGGCCTAGACCTCTTCAGATTGCTTCAAATCTTCTGTGATAGGCTCGTTGTTCGCCACCAAAGGTTCTTCTTTTTAGTAGCCTTTATCTTGGATTGATCCTTTTCTGTAAGAGGCATGAGTGCAACTCGATGTCCATTCTTCTTGAATACAAAAATATTGTATCTGCCCTTGTGGGTGGCACCAACATCAAACTGCCATGGACTACCTACAACCATATGACAAATATCCATCTCAACCACATTACATAATACCTCATTGATATAGTTGTGACCGATAGAAAAAGGTACCTAATGTATCTTATCATTCTGCACATCATTGCCCTTGCAAATTTAGTCGATCTTGTAGGAATGTGGATGTTTAGAGCAGCGCAGAAGTAAGAAACCTTAGAATCCACCAACACGTGCTCTTTGAATCCACAAAGAACAATATTCGAATCCACGAAGAAAATAAAATAAAGAGGAATTTTATTGATGAAAAGTTATCTAATAATTTTGGGGTTACATGTCTTTTCTTAAATAGAATAACAAAATAGAATCCTAATAAGACTAGAATTACAAAGAAATAGAAAACATCAAATCCCTAAAAAGACTCCCCATAATAGAGGAAGCAAATCATGAATCATGTTAGAATTAATATAAAACTATAATCCTCGATCATCACCATAACTTCGAAGTTTTGGTGTAATGCTTAGAGGGAATAAAATTTAAGATGGTATCATAGCAACCCAGTTTCAAATCTCACCAGCCACGAATTTTAAGTGAATTTCTAAAAAATAACACCGCTGCGTGAGTCTAGGTTTCAGCCCATAAAAAAGGGCATTCAACCTGTGGGCATGTTAGAATTAATATAAAATATAATCATCGATCCTCACCATAACTTCAGAGTCTAAATTGATTCCAACTTATTACTTAAAATAAATAGAAGCTGATATTTTCAGATTTCTATAAAAAACTGGTGATACTAATGTGATTTTAGAAATCTATCAATTTAGGTGGCTTCGTCTTGTCGAGATAGGAAATTTTAATATGTAATATGTCAGAATCTGCCTTCCGATTTAGGGGATATGGTCGTTTCTTTGTTCGTAAGTCAATAATTCATCCGTATCTACATTTGACTCGTGAAGGTCCCACTTCTCTATGAGTTTAGTATGTTCCATATATTTTCATGCTTCTCTTTCCTATTGCATGTACATATTTTATAGTTTTTTTATTTCCTTTTCTTTTTCTTTTTAGTTTGCTTTTATATTTTTTTTATTTTTCCTTTTTTTAAATATAGAAAACAAAATAAAAAATTTTCTTTATTTTTGTTTTCTTTAAAAAGAAACTTGGATATGCTACGTATATGCTTTTACAAGTTTGATTCAGATGATATTATTCTTTAAGTATATGATATGTGATTATCACATTTTAATTACAAATTAATACCCTCATTATCCATTTTATATGAATAAATACCCTGCTAATAACTATT
>JBAKGM010019581.1:0-10318 GCA_037177215.1 Asparagus racemosus | reverse complement strand
GACTTGGTGCTATGATGTTGAATACATAGGCTTTGTCTTCTTTCACGGGTAAGAGACTAACCGGCAACGCGTGTTAGACGTTGACTTTAAGGTTATTGGCGAACCCCCAGCCATCAACGAATTTGATGAGCCTTTACCGATTACTATTTGAATCGGGCTAGCGTGCGGATTTTCTATACCCGTTCCGCACGTGACGTTGTGCTAAAAGAATGAAATTCTTTCAGACTTAGCGCTATGATGTTGAATACATAGACTTAGTCAATTATTATGGAAATTGACTATCTGGCTGTATGTATTAGACGCAGGCTTATCCCTACTAAGGCTTCGGGATAAAATTCTCCAGACTTGAATTCTGATGTCTTCAATCAGAAAAAAGACTAAACTGGCAACGTATGTTAGGCGTTGACTTATCTCTTCTTAGGATTCAGGATAAAATTCTCCACACGTGTAAGGCGTAGATTGTGGTGTTATTAATAACAACCTGCGATAATTTTGAATATGTGGGCTTTCATTTTTTTTACAGTTAAGAATTAACCTGCAATGCATGTTAGGCGTAGACTTATTCCTACTTAGGCTTCAGGATAAAATTCTCCAAGATGAATCTTGGTGTCTTCTTCAATCGGTAAAAAACTAAACCGACAACGCGTGTTAGGCGTTGACTTATCCCGAATTAGGATTCAGGATAAAATTCCCCCGACTTAGATTTGGGTGTCTTCTTCAATTGGTAAAAGACTAAACCGGCAATGCGTGTTAGGTGTTGAATTATCCCTACCTAGGATTCAGAATAAAATTTCCCAAGATGAATCCTGGATTGAAAGATTAGAAAACATTGATGTGGGAAACAAAGAATTTTATATTCTGTTTCCCGATGCTGGAGAGGAATGATTTTATATCCTATCTCCAGGTGAAGATAAACCAGAAATAAGAGACGAAGGATTTTATATCTTATCTCTTACTCCTAGAGAGGAAGAATTTTATATTCTATCTCCAGTGCTGATGTGGGAAAGGAAGAGTTTTATATTCTATTTCTCGATGCTGGAGAGTAAGGATTTTATATCTTATCTCCAGTGCGAAAAAAACTAAAAGTGGGATCTTCACTTCGAGAATCTTGAGAGGTGAAACTAATAGTGGGATCTCCACTTCGAGAATCGAAAAGATTCAGGTAACTTTCACTTTTATAGGATTCGCTACCTGATCTGAAAATAATTTTCTTGTTAATCGAGATGAAATTCTAATTTCAGCCTTAACCTTGGGAAGGCGTGACCGAAGAGGAAAGGATAGAGCCTTTCTGTTTATCACGTAGGGGATCTTACACTTAGAGAGGAAGAATTTTATATTTTATCTCTATTGTAAAGAGAATTTTATGTGGACCTCTCGTTCATGGAAAGAATTAAGAGGAGATTTTACTAGTGGATTAGATCAGAAAGATTTTTAGTAGACTCACCATCAATGAATTTGATCAGTGAGGGACTTTATGGTGGAGAACAGATTTAGGATTATCCTCCAGGACAATGGGAGTCATGAGGAGCTTCCCGTCAAAAATGGATTATTCTAAATGTACTGAGGATAGTACTTTTTTAGGAACTTCTCATTTATCGACATTAAGTGCCTGTCGCCATTTTGAGTGATTAGGTGATATGCATCGTTCGAATAGAATGTGTCTATCACAAACGGTTTTTTCCATTTGGGTTCAAACTTACCCTTTTTCTTAGAATTGAGAATTATGGGTTGTCGAGCAGCGAGGACCAGATCTCCTTCCTTAAAGCTCCTCTGTCGGATTCTCTTGTTGAAAGCTTTCGACATTCTGGCTTGGTAGAGCTCGATATGTTGTTGGGCTTCCAGGCATTTTTCATCCAACATCTTGAGCTCTTCAAGGCATCTTCGATATTGTACTTCCTCAGTCATCTCAGTTGCGAGGGCGATACGAAGTGATGGGATTTGGACTTCTAACGGAAGTACAGCTTCACACTCGTATACCGAAGAGTATGGAGTAGCTCCGGTAGGCGTGCGTACTGTGGTGCGATATGCCCAGAGTGCTTTTCCAAGTTTATTGTCCCAATCATGTTTATTGGTCTTCACGAGTTTTGACAAGATCTTAATAATTGTCTTGTTGAACGCTTCTGCTAATCCGTTTGCTGCGGGATTATAAGCCATCGACGAGACATCTTGAATCTTGAATTTCTCGCAAAAACTAATGAAGGCATTGCTGATGAATTGAGGACCGTTGTCATGCACGATTCGTCTCGGCACACCGTGTCGATAGATGACGAGATGCTTGATAAACCTGATTACATTGTTCGCATTCACTTCTTTCAGTGGAATTGCTTCAGCTCACTTAGAGAAGTAGTCAGTAATCGCAAGGATGAATCGATACCTTTAACTAACGGAGGAAAAATAGGACCCACAATGTCCATCCCTCATATCTCGAATGGCCAAGATGTAACCAAAGGATGCAGATGCTCCAGGAGTTGATGCATGTAATGCGCGTGAATTTAACATGCGTGACACTTTCGAGCGTACTCGATTGCATCATTAATCATCGTTGGCCAGAAGTATCTCATTCTTCTAATACGATAATAAAGTTTGGGACCAGGTTGGTGTGCACCACACTCTTCTCCGTGTGCTTCCCTAAGGACTTCTTCCGCTTCTTTGTTTGAAAGGCACCGGAGTAGCAAGCCATCATACCCGTGACGATATAATGTCTGGGTCTCTGCATCATAAAAGAAACTCGGCGCCCTTTGTTTGATCGATTCTCTCCCTTTCGCATTCTTTGGCACAATACCATATAGGACATAGTCGATTATAGGGTTCCGCCAGTCCTGAGGCTCCAGTTCAGCTTGGATTATGTACACCTCTTTGATGACCACCCCTTTGTATTCCTTCTCATCATATATTGGTACAAATAATTGATGAGTTCTCACAGTGACTAATTGTTCTGTCTCGGGAGGTTACGCTAACGATACTGCTAACACTGCTAATACGTCCGCGTATGCGTTCTGGAGGGGCGAAATATGCTCGATGAAAAATTCTTCAAACAAATCTACCATCTTGATGGCCACCTGGTGATATGGAATTAAATTCGGGTTCCTGACTTCATAGTCCTCACGGATCTGTCTAACTATGAGCAGGGAATCCCCAAAGGCTTCAAGATATTCGACCCCCAATTCTTGGAGAAACTGAGCCCAATAAGTAACGCATTGTATTCGACCACATTATTGGAGCACGGCTCGGTTAGCGAGTAAGCCCGAGGCATTACATCCTTCTCTAGGGAAACTAAGACAACTCTAACTCCGGAAGAAATCCTAGAACATTCAGGAGTACTTGCCACATAAGTTGCTCGAGAAGCTCCGTCAAAATACAATTGCCATATTTATTGATGCGACGTAGTATTGACTTCGTGAGTTTCATCTGGCAAGTCATCATATAATTCAGCCGCATCCGCCGTTGGGTTAGTTGCTAGGAGATCGCAATTTGCCTGACCTTTAACCGACTTCTGTTGCTTGAAGTGCAGATCGTATTGAGACAAGAGCAAGGCTCATTTTGCCAAACGCTTACTCATAGAAGCTGGTTGTGTCATGAATATCCAGACTGGATTTACGTTGGGGATAACATAAATCGTCTGCCCAACAAAGTAATGTCACATCTTTTGAATCGCGAACAACAACGCAAGGCACTGCGTTTCGATCATCGGATAGCGAGATTCAGCACCCACTAAAGTCCAGCTCAGGTAATACACTTTATGTTCGTGACTGCTGTCATCGTCTTGCGCGAGCAACACGCTTAACGAATAATTCGCCGCCTTGGTGTAAATCAATAATGGTTTACCCGACTGCGGTGCAACAAGAATAGGAGGATTCACTAGATATGCTTTGATATCCTCCAATGCTTTCCGACAAGCATCATCCCAAACAAATGATACGCCTTTTTTGGCTAGTTTGGAGAATGGTTGGTATTTTCTGGAGAGATTCGATATGAATCACCGGATATAAGCCAATCGCTCCTGTAACCCTCTGAGTTCTCTTAGGTTCTTCGGAGGTTGCAACTCCTGTATCCGGGTCAACACGAATACCCCTGTTGGTGATAACGAATCCGAGGAATTTTCCAGCGTCTAAGGAAAGACTTGGCAGTGTTAATCTTTAACTGATGAGTTCGCATGAGGTCGAACACTATCCTTAGGTCTTTGATATGGTCGTTTTTGTTGCGGCTCTTCACGACTAAGTCATCGACAAAGCACTCGACCATTTTCCAGAGATGTTCGTGGAAAATCTTTATCATCGCTTGCTAGTGCGTGGCGCCTACATTCTTCATGCCGAACGGCATGACTGTGTAATAGAAGATGCTAAGGAGAGTTTTGAACGCTGTGTGTTTTGCATCATCCGGTGCATCTTGATTTGATTATAACCTGAAAAACCATCCATGAAGGACATTCTTTTGAATCCACACGTATTGTCGATAATGACATTGGTGATTGAAAGAGGAAAGTCGTCTTTTGGGCATGCGGTGTCCATGTCTCTGTAATCGACACAGATTCTGATCGTCTCATTCTTCTTCAGGACCAGGACAATGTTTGCCACCCACTCTAGATGCTGTATTTCCTTGATAAATCCCGACTCCATAAGCTTCTTTACTTCCACTACGATTGCTTCCATGATCTGCCGACAAAACCATCTCTGCTGTTGCTTGATGGGTTTGCCATCGATCCTGATGCTGAGATGGTGCGTCACCACATTGGGTTCAAGTCCCGACATATCCTCGTAGTTCCAGGTGAAAACATCGATATATTCCTTGATGAGAGCAATCAACTCCTCTTTCTCCTCTAGGGAAAGATTGTTACTAATGAATATGGGCTTAGGGTGTGTTTCATCACCCATGTTGACCTGAACCACTTCATCCTCGGTGGGGGGTTTTCTTTGCTCGAACCGGTCTCCATAGTGCATATTGAGGTGATGGACCCATAGTCTTTCCATGTTGGTATCTCCTCATCGTCCTCCATCGTGGCAGGGTCGGCTGTAGTCATATTCGATATTAGGCCCTTGAACCCTTCACTGATGCTGATATTAGAATCGCAGGCGGATGAATCAGATGAATGTCCATCTCCTGAATCAGATAATTGATTATCGATCAACCAGCAGCATTCTTCTTCTGAATAGGATACATAGCTCAATCCTCTCCTGAATGCGTAGTAATTATCGGGTTTCCCATTTAGAACGTTGCAGCTTTGGGCGAGACTTGAGGACCTCGTCTGAAACAAAGACCCTCCCCTACGCAGAGTCCTACCCCTATTTTTTCATGAGGTTCTGTGCATCTGGACTATATTTGAAGAGATGACAGCTAGGCTCGTTGTCGTTGACGTTCTCCCTCAAAAAGTGGTCCGGTGTTAGAATCACACCTCCTTTACTATAGACCAAGTCTTTTTCGTCGCTTGTTCTACCCGGGATGATGAGCGTTACCCCGAAAGAGTCTCGGAACTGCTTCTGCGTTAGACAAGACGATTGAGTCAGTAAGTGCAACTCGCGGTCATCATATAGTCCTGACATCACATTCGCAAGAGACAACGAGTACTCTAAATCATCATTTATTTTATTGTCGGCGAGTTGCCAATTACAACTTTCATCCAATGATTCTTCATCGTCAAGATTGAGTACAAAGGGTACAATGTTATTTATGACAAAACCACCATCGTAATCAAGCCCAGCTTCGATATCGCTTCCTCGCCACTGTCCGTGCCTTTGGCCGATGATTCAGTATCGGACTCGTTACCGTAAAGGAGGGAGTCAGTAAATTAGTTCTCCAACCCTTAAACGGTTGCTACTTTGCGACCACCATCTTGACTTCATTATTCGAGTCAACATATTTCAGACACTAATGAAGAGGGGAGGGGACTATAACATTATTATGAATCTATGGCTGACCCAGTAATAAGTTATAGGAAGTCTCGGTATCAATCACATAGCATGTAACTTTAGACTTCAGATCTCCCATCTGTCACTTTATCCGGATTTTACCTAGTGGCCGAGACCCACTGGTGTTAAATTTATAGATCACTGTGCCTGTAGATGCCAGCTCACTGGCAGGAATCTAGAGGCTATACGTTAGGCGGAGGGGCATGATACTCATAGCGGATCTCGGATCAACTTGGATCTGGTTAACTTCACTGGAGCTAATGTACCCGGTAAAGTATTGGGGCCTGTCATGCTTTGAGTTCTTCGTCTGCATGTCCTCCTTGGTAAAGGCGATGCAGGGTAAGTGCTTAGTTGCAAGGTTGCAATGTTGGGCTAAAGACTCCGACTCTTCAGGACTTGGTTTGATCTGAGTGAGGAATACCTTAGAGTCAGCTAGGGCTTCTTGTAGGGCCTCCCTGGTCTCTTTTGACAACCATAGCAGCTCATAGAGAGTTATCCTTACTGGGATGTTAGCTAAGTGGGCCATAACATCGAATCGGCACGGGAAATTCAAGCTTCCCGATTTGTCTCTACCAATCGGACGATTGAATCGAGACTGCTTCGGGGCTTGAACCTCCTGCTGTTGGAGTTATTTCTCCTTTGATTTTGCCATGTCCTCCTTGGCTGGCACCTAATGCTGTGCTTTTTCAACACGCGTAGGAGGAGTTATCTCCACTCCTAGTTCCGTCAGCGTCTTAGCGTTTGGGTCAGGAGCTTCGGGATACTTGTACTTATATTCGTGTCCGCTCCTGGTGGCGAAGACTTCAGGTTCCTCTTCAGAAAGCTAGAATGTCACCATTCGTTCGTCATCCTTCTCGAAGATTGTTGAAGTGGCATGGCATAGTTTCCCTTTGCCCTTTGACTTTTTCTTGGATGAAGGGGCCGTCCACTGATCATCTTCAAGCATGTCAGGGTGGACCCAAAGAATCTCGCCATTTGCGGTGGTATGTGGCACAAGCCCCTTTTCGCGTTGCCTGTGAGGATCATCATTCACTGTCTTCATCTCCACTTTAACAACGGGCTCCGATTGAAACCAAGTTAGAGGCACTGATCCGAAGCTAATGAACATCGCGTTCGCCCCCACCTTCTTTTCCTTAGACTGCTTTGGGGTAATGACCCCTACATCAATCAAGGCTTGGATTTTATCATTGAGATGGTAGCACGACTTTGTTGTGTGGTGCACCGCTCTGTGGAATGCACAGTACTTCACATCTGTGACCTTTTTGGCCTTCTCCTGACGCACAATCGGTAGCAGCTAGATCTTATTATTCTCCAGGAGGTATTTGAAGATACCATGGACCTCATCTTCCTTGAAGAAAGTAGACTTTGGGGAACCTCGAAGCAGAGGGTTTCTGTTGTTGCTGCCTTTTTTGCTATTGGGGCTGCGATTGCTATGGCGCTCGTTGCTGCGGTTGTTGCTGTGGTTGCAGTTGAAACTTTTAGTTTGCGACCGCTGCTCTCACTTGCTCTTTCCCTTTGCTGTGTTGGATGAAATTTCTTTTAGAAGCATCTACCGCTTGTTGGCTTCTTTCTGCTTTCTTCCTCTTAAGGAACCGCTCGGCTTGCTCCCCATGCATCTTCAAATCCTTCCACATCTTGGACGGTGCCGTTCTGATTGCTTCCAACACATCCAACAAGAGGTTGTTATGGCAGGTCTGGATAATGAACTCCTCAGTTATCGGGTCCCGACAATTCATCGCCTTGTTCCGGAACCGCTTGACGAAGTTGTCCGTAGTTTCTCTGTCCTTCTATTTTTCATCCAACAACATCTCGATGGATATCTTGGTGTCGTTGTCAAAGAAACTGGTAAGGAAACTAGACTCCATGTCATCCCAACTGTTAATGCTCCCCGGCTTGAGACAACGGTACCAATTGAAGGCGGCTCCCAGAAGGGTGCCAATGAAATGACTCTCAGGTGGGACTTAAAGTAGATCAGGTGCTGAGTAGGTGAATCCTTCCCATTGAACGACATGAAATTTATTAGGTTGAACTTTGCCGGATACGGGATTGATTCCCACTCCCTTAGATACGGACATGGTATACCTGTCTTCGTTACCTCTTGAGTGGAAATCAAAGAGTTGATTTTACTCTCGATGTCCTTTATCTTCTCGTTCTCGGGGACGATGACGTTTCCACTAGCGTTCTCGAGGCCACCCCCGCATTCCGCTAATCAGGGGGATTACCGGCATCACGATCTTCATCCCTGTCCGTGTCGCTGTCTATTTGGTTAATGCGACGACTTAGTTCACCCTGACGATTCATCAACGCTTGGACTTGCTAGTCATGCATCTCTCTCATTTACTGCATGGCCATCTCTATCTCAAACTTGAAGTTCTCCTTTTACTTGGCCATAGCCTCTTTAAGCATTTTGACCACCTGTTCTACACTGATCATGAGCACTTCACAGGGTTGTTCCTCGCTGGAAACCGTGTTATCGGAAGCCATTGCGGAGCCATCGTCTGACACTTCATCATCCGAGGGTAACCCCCTCTGAACTTTGCCATAATTAGGACGCCTGATAGTCCTGGTCCGCAACCGAGTTATTCATTGAGACGCACCAGGAATGGCACGTGACGACATCCCTTTGTCTGTCATATTGATGGTAACTCTTGGCAACTCATCGCCTTGGGACACCAATCTTCTGCGGAAGCACCTTGACCTGGGTCTTGGCATTTTGGCGCCGAGCCTATTGAAGACCGACACCTTCTTCAGAGCTGTTTTGGTGCAATTACACTCCATCAACACCGCCTTGATCAGTTTGGAACAGAGACAATGTACGTTCATCTCGGGGGGACTCCTTTTTCGGGACTTTCTCGTACCCCCAGCACGATAGTACAACTTATCGGTCTAAATGCCGAAGCAACCCATCATGTGTTGGCACGACTTCTCAGGTATAACGTCGTCGTCGTCAGACAAAAATGTTTCCTTCTGAGGACGTACAACGTTATCAAAGTTTCTAAAAGTGACTTGTCTCGACGTTCGCCTTTGCGGGCGTATAGTCTAGATGGACTCTTGAACCTCGATTCACAGTCTAGTGCAAAGAACTACAGGGGTCTCCTTATTGTGGTGGAGGTATATGCGACCCCCGGTGCCATGAGTAGTCCGAGCCTCTTCAATGGACCCAAGCGCTCCCTGACTGGAGTCTTGCCTCGATCATTGTGCAACGCACCGAAGCGATCCATGACAGTTAGCTTGCTCCAGAGTGTTTGCGAGATCAGCCGAAGTGGGAACAAGCTTAGCCGGAGGTCTAGACGTGGAAGCCGGCGGTGACCTCGATGCCTGGGTGACCTTATTCAGATCACTCCGTAGTGATTCAGTTGGGGCGCCGGACTTTGGCCTCAGCGCCGAGGTGACCTTATTCAGATCACTCCGCAGTGATTCAATTGGGGCACCGGACTTTGGCCTCCAGACTCAGCACATCTTTGTTGGCTTCTTGGCTACTTCTTTCTCTTTTAGCATTTAGACCTCCTGGACTAGGGCCTATGAGCGTGCAAGGAGTGCACGGCGCTTTTGGATGCGTTCCTCAAGCGTTGAGCGATTCCGTCTAACGCGGACCCATTCACTTGTTAGCGACTTGGAGGAGCTACCCACCATCTGAGGCTGAAACCTCTGATTTGTTCTGGATCTTAGATCCGCCTCATAGCAGATCCCATCCACTAACTGCATGGTTTTAGCGAACCGACACGCCATGTTTTGGCGCCATCTATGCCGGGCTCCTTTTGAGAGTGTAGGCATGCCTTTGGCGATCACTCCTTATGCGGAGGGGGTAGAGTCTGCAGATCTGGCCATCTTAGGGGTCGGGGAAACGCCGTTACCTACAACCTTGACAGCAGCAGGGCTAGAATCTTCTCCCTGGGACTCTGAATCCGAGGCCCAACAGATCATACTTGCAACGGAGATCATCTTGGACTTACAGGGAGAGGAGGATCTGGACGAGGATGAAAGGTACTTCTCGTACTTCTGTTGGTCGAACTCATATTCGACTTCTTCCACGACCGGGATTTAGATCCGCGGCTGCAACACCACGGCCTCGTCAGCGAGACCATTGGCTCCCACTGTGGTCGCTAGCTTGTTCACGGGGAAAGTCGGTCCGATCTTCATTACTTGTGAATTCATTACAGCTTTATGCTTTTACAAATGAATTCAAAAAGAACGTCTTTTTATAAGACTTTCAATAAAAATCAAGAAAAATTACAACTTTCTCCTGAATAAACGCGAAATCCCGTTTATTGAGCTCCCGCTTGCGTGGGATCTTTGTCGGTGCCGTGGTTTATCCGTGGACCACCACGTGATCAGATCCGGGTCAAGATCTACGGGATCGAGGGGACTATTTCACAAAGGAAATAGATCGCCTTAAGTGAACGAGATCGACCAAG
>JBAKGM010019580.1:0-10320 GCA_037177215.1 Asparagus racemosus | reverse complement strand
TTTACTAATAGTGTAATAAACTAATTATGAAATTAAAATGTAGTTACTAATAGTATTATAATTATGCTATGTATAATATTATTGTATTTAAAAGAGAAGAAATTATTTAATATATTATAATTATTTTAATAAATTATGAATAAGCTATAATAATTATCTAAATTATAATAATTAATAGTATAGTTCTTTATACACAGTTTTATCCTACAATTTATTCATTTAAACAAAATTGTAATTGTTCAGATTTTATATTGCTATATAAGTCATTTCATATTTTGCAGCCAACAAAAAAAAAATTTGAAAAACATAAAACAAAATAGATATGCTCTCGTACAAAGCACGTGCACTATCCTAGTACTTAAAAAAAGGATATATGAAAACGACAGACTGTGCTTGTATTAGAGCCTAATCATCATCTTGGAAAGATTGATCAATGATATGAAAATTTAGAGGATAAAGAAGAAACACTCAGCATTGTATAAGACATTATCATTTAAAGCCCAGTGACAAATGATTTATACATTTGTCTTTAAAGCTTAAGGTTATCCGTTATCCGTACCATTTAAGATGAAGAGACATGCATTTTTGTAGTGAATCTCTCGTTCTTGGAGGTTTATCTCCAATCAAAATTATCACAAGATACCCCTATTGTTCAATGCGTAGTCGTCATTTCGTAGGGGTTTATATAGATATATCAAGGCTTTTAGCCTTTTTATTGGAATTAAGTACAATTAGGGGCTGTTTGGTTTTCTGCAAAAATAAATTTTAGTATTGTAGCAAATATTGTCGGAAATCAACTTTAAATTTGTTATTTAGATTAGTACAATTATAGTGTAGTAAATATATTTCCAATGTAAATTTAGTGTTTGGTTGAAAAGTAGTTAGTGCAATAGCTACATAATTTTGCCATAAATGGAAACTTGAATGTAGACAGTTTTATATAGATTTAAAACAATTTAATTTGAGGTGGTGTAATTATTTTTTATTTTTTATTTTTCTTTTTTTGAAGCTTGCAACTTTTCCTCCCATCAAATTGATCGTAGTATTCATTCAAGTTTTTTTCTACAAAATGCAAGATCATTTACCTTACTTAATTACAAAGTTATAAACTAAACAATATTTTTATACATCTAATTACTCCATTTATTTGTGCAACTCTATTTCCATCTTACCAATCTGTAACTTCATGTCCAAATCCGTGTAAGTCATTGACTACAAACTATTAAAACTAAAGATCCAGTTACATACAAACTTGTAGTGTTAGATAAAAAAAACTTTTGCTTCAAGAGATGAAACCATAATTAAACCCAAGATCGTTCATGTCGAACTACTGAGAGAATTAAAAAGATGTAGAACCATACCTGGATCCATGCAGTAGGATGTGATTCTTGAGTTTAGAGATGTAGATCTTCCAAACCTTGTACCTATGCCCTCCTTAGAGAAACCATTTTGTTTTCTCTGTAACTTTTTGAATATGTAATGTCAGAAAGAAACTGTACGCAGATATTTGGAGAACCACAACCCTGCTAATAACTGACTTCTTCAGTTATTCATATTATCAATTCAGCCTATCATAGAATTAATAATCATATTTTGGTCTCTACACATTGGAGACTCATACTTTAATGATGCATTAAAAGCTCAAAGCCTAAATTAGATCACTTTAATGGGCTAACCTTAATTGACAGCACATAATACACATTTATTTAATATATTGGCCCATATATTGGATTTAAATCCAACAATCTCCCACTTGGGCCATATATGTTACTATATAAAATGAAATATGATATAACCTTATGAGCTCATGAATTTTGCTATCAAACAATATGCATCCTTAACAATCTTGTCTACTAGTTATATCAACATAGAATCAAAGCGGTCTTCATTGCATTTTTCGCAATTAGACCCATTAATGGTCACGTATATTAATACAACCAATAACACAGATCAAGCATGGATGTGTAGCATGAAAATTTCATTAAGTGTGATTTTAACATGCCTATTTCCAACTAGTCCACCGTAAAACCTTAGTGAGATCAAACCATACTAAAAATCAGAGTGAATATGAACTGAATATTTTATACGGTAGTAAATAACCATGTAATATCCATAAAATCATAATAAATGTGTCTACTGTTCGCGGGGAAAGTTTGTGTGATTGTCATTGATTGTGAATCCGTTACAGCTCTTGGCTTTTACAACAAAATTCAAATAAAAAATCACCTTTTTATAAGGCTTACAACGAAAATCAACAAAAATTACAACTTTTTAACCCTTGATGAACAAACACGGGATCTGTTTTTTTGGATCCTCGCTTGTGTGGGATCTTGGCCTGTGCCGGGGACTCTTTTATTCGTCCGTGAACCGCCGCGTGATCAGATCTAGGTGCTAGATCTACAGATCTGCGGTGATTATTTCGCGAAGGAAATAATCGCTGACAGGGATCAACTCACGAAGGAGATGATCGCGGGAGTGGGTGAAATCGACAAAGCGAAGTCATGCACGAACCCTGAGATTAAGACGAAGCATAATCTGGAGGGTGGATCTGATAGATCTGACCTGGACCCGGCTTGATTCTGGTGTGGATCTGCTGTGAATCTCCTCGTCACTGCGTGGCTCTGAGTTGTGACTATTCTTCACTTGCATGAGATCTAGATCTAACTTTTCTTCTTTATGAATGCTCAAATCTGTGCGAAGGGCTCTCAGAAATCTCAGGCTAAGACGAAAAATTCCAACCTTGAACAATGAGACCCCCCTCTATTTATAGGAGAGAGGGGGGGATTTGTTGGCCGAAGACACTTGTTGTCTCGGCCAATTGGCCGAGACACCAAGTGGTGTCTCGGCCTTGGCCGAGGCACTGTTCCAGTTCCTGAATCTTCTAATTCTGTTCAATTACATCGCGTTTGAGTCTGGTTGATTGTCTTGTTGATTCTGGAGCTTGATCGATTCAATTCCGTCGCCGTTTAGGTCCGGTCAATCCCGTCTTGTCAATACTTGCTGATCCGAAGTTTCGCTGTTGGATTTATTCGACGGTTTGTCGCTTTATTAGCTTGCATGCCTTGCCAACCCACTTCATGCATTCGTCGACTCGCTTTATGCGTTTGTGGCGCGGTCGCATTGTCAGTGGTTCTTCATCGCATCGTCGGATGGGTCGTCAATTGGCAATCCATCGTTACGAGTCACGTTCGGGCACCTATAAGCAATCTTTAACGCCTACAGATACCCCCTCCAAAGTTTCTCAGTCTCGATCTTTTTTAGACGCGCCCGGGATACTTTGGATATGATAGGTTCTAACCTTCAGTCGGTATGACAGGACCTGAAAATAGCTTCGGTCTTTAATCTCTCCAATTCTTCCAGATTCTCCAGTACTTTGTAGGATGGCTGAAAGTGTGACGGTAGTGCATTTATTACTTAACCGTTGTCTAAATCTTGACCTGAAACCGATAGGTGAATTTTTTTCTTCTGAGATTAGCTTCAGAATTTGATTCCCCCAATCCTTCCAGATTCTCCAGTACTTTGTAGGATAGCTGAAAGTATTACAGTACTACATTTTTTGTCTGACCGTTTGTTGGAATCTTAAACTGAAGCTGAGTTTATTTTGTTCTTGACTCGTATTGGTGAGTTGTCATTCAACTGACCACCAAACGTTTTCCAAGACTCCTCCGTTGATCGGAGAGTTCTTCCTTGCGACGCGCTGAATAGCGTCAAAATATATGCGGAATCTAGCCTTAGATCGACAAGTGCAACGCGTCGACCGGCGTAAAAAATCCTGTTGAGATCCAACCGTTGATCGGTGATATCTTTGGCCACGACGCGTTTACCGGCATCAACACAGTTCATACTCATACGTTTACTAGAGTTTTGAGAATTAGTTTATCCTCATATACCCATTTGGAGGTAGGCAAGTTATCTTTAAGAATATTTTATGAAAATAGTCTCCAGAAACTTCTCGATAAAATAAGAAACAGTTTATACCCCGTATACCTTTTTAGAGTAGGGCGAGTTATCCTTAAGATAAAAATATTTTCTAGGAACTTCTCAGCGAAATAGGAAATAGTTTATACTCGTATACCTTTTTGGAGTAGGGTGAGGTATCCTATATCTTGCTAGTGGAGAGGAAGGAGGATCTTGTCTCCTATCTCCAGATGCTGGAAAGGAAGGATTTTTGTCCTGTTTCTGGCGTGAAAGACATTTTGAGTAGATCTCTTGTTCATGGAAAGAATCAAGAGGGGATTTTGGTAGCTTGGACTAGAAAATTTTCGTGGACTCACTGTCAATGAGTTTGATTGGTGAGGGAATTTATAGTAGAGGATAAATTTAGCATTATCCTTAAGGAATGTGGGTGAAATATCCCACGAGGAACTTCCTGTTAAAACGGGTTATCCCGAATATACTAAGGATAGTATTTTTTCAGGAGATTCTCATTTATCGGCATTAATTACCTGTCGCCATTCTGAGTGATAAGGCGAAATGCGCCGTTCAAATAGACTGTCTCTATTACGAACGGTCCTTCCCACTCGGATTCGAATTTATTCTTCTTAGAGTCGAGGATTATCGGTCGTCGAGCAAAGAGGACCAGATCTCCTTCCTTAAAACTCCTCTGTCGTACTTTCTTGTTGAAAGCTCTCGACATTCTGCCTTGGTAGAACTCAATACATTGTTGAGCTTCCAGGCGCTTTTCATCCAACATCTTGAGCTCTTTGAGATGTTTCTGATGTTGTTCTTCGGTCGTCATCTCCATTATGAGGGCGATGCGAAGTGATGGGATTTGGACTTCTAGCGGAAGAGCTGCTTCACACCCGTAGACCAGAGAGTACGGAGTAGCTCCGGCCTGTGTGCGTACAGTGGTGCGATATGCCCAGAGTGCTTCTCCGAGTTTATCATCCCAGTCTCGCTTGTTGGTCTTCACAAGCTTTGATAAGATTTCGATGATCGTCTTATTGAACGCCTCAACTAATCCATTTGTAGCTGGATTATATATCGTTGACGAGACGTCTTGAATCTTGAATTTCTCGCAAAACCTGATAAAGACATTGCTGATGAATTGAGGACCATTGTCATGCACAATCCGTCTCGGCACACCATGTCGGTAAATGACATGGTTCTTAATGAACCTAATGACGTTGTTCGTCTTCACCTCTTTAAGCGGGATTGCTTTAGCCCACTTGGAGAAGTAGTCGGTGATGGTGAGAATGAACTGATCACCTTTGACCGACGGGAGAAAAATAGGACCTAAAATATCCATTACCCATGTCTCGAATGGCTAGGATGTAGCTGAAGGATGCAATTACTCCGGAGGTTGATGCATGTAGTTTGCGTGAATTTGACACACGTGGCACTTTTGAGCGTACTCGATTGCATCATTGACCATCGTTGGCCAGAAGTATCCTATTCTCCTAATACGATCATAGAGTTTGAGACCATGCTGGTGTGCGCCACATTCGCCTCCATGTGCTTCACGAAGGACTTCTTCCGCTTCCTTTTTTAAAAGGCACCGGAGCAGTAAGCCATTGTACACACGATGATATAACATCTTGGTCTCCACATCAAAGAAGAACCTTGGAGCTCTTTGTTAGATTGATTCTCTCCCCTTTGTGTCCTCTAGCAAAATACCATGTAGGATGTAGTTGATTTTGGGGAAACGCCAATCTCATGATTCGAATTTGGTTTGGGTTGCGTATACCTCTTTGGTGACTACCCCTTGTCTTTCTCCTCTTTGCTATCTTCGTTATACATTGGTACGAATAGCTGGTGGGTCCAGACAATGACTAACTGCTCGGTCTTGAGAGGTTGTGCCAATGACACTGCTAACGCTGCTAACACGTCCGCGTATGCGTTCTGGAGTCGCGGAATATACTCGATGAAAAATTCCTCAAGCGAGTCTGCCATCTCAACAGCTGCTTGGTGGTATAAAATTAAATCTGGATTCCTGACTTCATAGTCTCCATGGATCTGTTTGACAATTAATTGTGAATCACCGTAGGCTTCGAGATATTCGACCCCCAGCTCTTTGGCGAAACTGAGTCCAATAAGCAACGCGTTGTATTCGGCTGCATTATTGGAGCACGTCTTAGTTGGAGAGTAAACCCGTGGCATCACATGCTTCCTTGGGAAAACTAAGACAACTTTGACAGAAATCTTAGAATATTCAGGGGTACTTGCCATTCGGGTTACAAAGACTTTTATTCAGATGATTTTGGGGTAATAACCTCTACATTGATCAAGGCCTGGATTTTATCCTTAAGACCGTAGCACGACTTTGTGGGGGTGGTGAACCACCCTGTGGTACGCACAATACTTCAGATCTATGGTCCTCTGTGCTTCCTCTTGATTTTGGATCGGAGGTAGCTTGATCTTGTTATTCTCCAGGAGGTATTTGAAAAAATCAGGAACCTCGTCTTCCTTGAAAGAATAGACTTTGGAGAATCTTTGGTCTGAAGACTTCTGCTTCTGCGGCTGTTGCGGCGTTCACTGTTGGACGGTTTGGTTTGCGTCCATAGCTTTCGCTTGTGCCTTCGCTTTACTGTGTGGGGAAAAATTCTGTTTGTGCGCATAGCCATTTGCTGGCCTCTTTCTACCTTCTTCCTCTTAAGAAATCCCTCGGCTTGCTCCCCGCGCACTTTCAGGTCCTTCCAAGTCTTGGATGGCGCCGTTCCCATTGCTTCGAGAATGTCTAATGAAAGGTTGTTGTGGTAGGTCTCGAGAATGAATTCTTCAGTTATCGGGTCCCAGCAATTCATCGCCTTGTTCCGGAACCGCTTGATGAAGGTATCGACAGTTTCTCCGTCCTTCTGCTTTTCATCCAACAACATCCCGATGGATATTTCGGTGTTGTTGTCGAAGAAGTTCGCAAAGAACATGGACTCTATGTCGTCCCAGCTGGTAACGCTCCGTGGTTTGAGACAGCGGTACCAATCGAAGGCAGCTCTGCGAAGGGTACCAACGAATGACTGAACCATCAAGGGCTAGTTTCTAGAAATAACCTCCAAGTGGGACTTGAAGTAGATCAAATGTTGGGTGGGGGACCCTTTCCCGTCGAATGACATGAAGTTAATCAGGCTGAACTTCGACGGGTATGGGATCGACTCCCATTCTCTCGGGTATGAACACGGTATTCCGGCCTTCTTCACTTCTTGAGCAGAGATCAAGGTGTTGATCTTACTCTCGAGATCTTTTATCTTCTCATTTTCCAGAACGGCGATATTGCCACTTGCGTTCTCGTGACTACCCCCAGCATTTCGTTCGTCAGGGGGATTACCGGCGCCACGGTCTTCATCCCCGTTTGTGTTGCTGTCAACTTAATTGACGTTGTTGCGACGACTAGTTTCACCCTGATGGTTCGTCAGTACTTGGATCTGTTGGTCATGCATTTCTCGCATCTGCTGCATGGCCATCTCCATTTTGAACTTGAAGTTCTCCTTCTGTTTGGCCATCGCTTCTTCGAGCATTTTGGCCACTTGTTTAGCACTGATCATTAGGGCTTGTACCTCCAGCAGGATAGTACAACTCATCGGCATGAATGCTGGAGCAACCCATCGTGCGTTGGTATGACTTCTCAGGTATAACGTCCTCATCCTCGGATGAAAACATCTCCTTCTAGGACGGACTGCTTTATCAAAGCTGCTAAAAGTCACTCATCTCCACGTTCATCTGTGGGGGCGTGAAGTCTTGATGAACTCTTAGATTTCGATTCTCAGTCTAGTGTGTAAAGCTACAGGGGTCTTCCTGTCTTTGTTGAGGTGGGTGTGACCTCCTGCATCAGGAGTGACCCGTGATTTCCTCAACGGACCCAAGCGTTCTTTGATCGGAATTTTACCTCGATCATCTTGTAATGGGCTGAGCCGCTCCGTGATTGTTGGCTTGCCAGCTGCAGCAGGAATCAGCTTCGCCGAAAGCTTAGAAGTAGATGCCGTAGATGACCTCGGTGCCAGGGCAACTGGAGTTGTAGTGCTAGCAAACTTCGGCTTAGGTGCCAGGGCGGCTGGAGTTGTAGTGCCGGTGGACTTGGGCCTCCAGGCTTGGTGGATTGTCGGCGGCATCGTGGCCACCTCTTTCTTCTTCAATTGGCGGGCTTGTTGCACCAAGCCTGCGCCTGCACAAGGAGTTCGCGGCGCTTCTGGATGCGCTCCTGAAGTGTTGAATGGTTCTGTTTAACTCGGACCCATTCATTTGTTGACGGCTTGGTGGGGCCATCGATCACTTAAGGCTAAAGCCTCTGAGTTAATCTGGACCTTAGATCCACCTCGTAGTGTATCTCATCCGTTGATTACATGGCCTTGGTGAATTTACGTGCCATGCTCTGTCGTCGTCGCTAGCATGCTCGCTTGGAGAGTGCGGGCACGCCATTGGCGGTCATCTCAAGCACTGGGGGAACTTGGGCTGCGGGCGCCGAGGGAATTTTACCGCTACTTGCGACTTTGGCAGCAGCGGGGATGGAATCGTCCTCCTGGGACTCAATGTCTGAGGCCCACCAGATCTTTCTTGCAGCGGAGACCCTCTTGGACTTACGGGGAGATGTGAATCTGGAGGAGGAGGAGAGGTATTCCTTGAACTTTTGTTGGTTGAACTCGTATTTGACCTCTTCCTGGACTGAGATCAGGATCCGTGGCTATGACACGACGACCTCAGATCTGAGGCCGTTGGCTCCCACTGTGGTCGCTAGCTTGTTCGCAGGGAAAGTTGTGGTGATTTCCATTGCAATTGAATATTGTTACAGATTTAGTCACTTACAACAAAATTCAAATAAAAATCTCGCCTTTTTATAAGGCTTACAATGAGAATCGACAAATGTTACAACTTTTGTCCGTTAATGAACAAACGCGGGATCCGTTTATCGGATCCTCGCTTGTGTGGGATCTTGGCCTGTGCCGAGGACTCTGTTCCGTCCGTGGATTGCCGTGTGATCAGATCTAGGTGCGAGATCTACAGATCTAGAGTGATTATTTTGGGACTGCCGATGGGAATAAACTCATGAAGGAGATGATTGCCAGATTGGGTGAAATCGACTAGGCGAAGTCACGCAAAGACCCTGAGATTAAGACGGGGCTTAATCTAGAGGGTGGATCTGATAGATCTGACCGGAATCTACCTCGATTCTTCCCTTGGATGCGTAGATCTAGATTGAGAAGTCTTGATCTCATGTGTAAGGAGTTTAGATCTGAGTTTTTGCCTGTGAAAAGAGCTCAGTTCTGTGCAAAAATTCCAACCAAGTGGTGTGATACACCAAGTGGTGTGATAAGTGGCCGACACCCTTGGTGTCTGGCCGAGACACCAAGTGGTGTGATACACAAAGTGGTGTCTTAGCCAGGCCGAGACACCAAATAGTGTATCGGCCTCGGCTGAAACACTGTTTTGGTCCCCACATTTGGTTCAATCCTATTTTATCCGGTGTTTTGTCGGATCTTGATTCATCCGGTTGCGTCAAATCTAAATTCGGTTGATCGTCTCGCTAATTCCAGAGTTCGATCAGTTCAGCTCCATCGACATTTGAGTCTGGTTGATTCCGTCTCGTTGACGTTTGAGTCTGGTTGACTCGCCTTGTCGAAACTCACTAATCTGAGCTTCATCGTTGGATTTATTCCACGATTCGTCACTTCATTGATTTGTACGCCTTGTCGATTCGCTTCATGCGCTCATCGACTCACTTTGTACGTTTCGCGGCGTGATTACGTCGTCAGCGGTTCTTCATCGCATTGTCGGATGGGTCGTCGATTGGCAATCCATCGTCACGAGTCACGTTCGGGTACTGATTAGCCAATTTTTAACACCTACACCAACAATCACCGCCTTTTCACTTGGTTATGCAAGTTGTCGGCTGGTCGAGTCAGCCAGGAGAGCGGTTGGCTAATCAAGTCGTAACAGTTGGCCCCTTTCACTTGGATTTGGCATGGGCCGAGTCCTAGTGGAATTTTTGTTGGATCATTGATCTAATACATGAAACACTAGAGGGGAGTAAATAGTGTTCTATAAAAATTTATGCAAAATAGATAATAATTGCAAATTAGATAGCATTAAATTTAAAAAATCAAAATCACAAACACATACATTTTATACTGGTTCCACCTTCCCGATGTACATCCAGTCCCCAAGCAAATCCCGCTTGAGAGTTTCCACTATGATTTTGAAAACACTTATAAAATCAAACGCAAACCTAACCAATTTGCAATCCCATGCAAATTGCAACAATCTCAAACCTGAGATTAACAACTCTCACATCCGAGAGTTCCTTTTTGAAGAGAAGTTTACAATTCCTATAAGCCTTGATGTGTTGGTGATATGCAGCAGTGACTTAGGAACTTATTTTCAATATTTCAGCCT
>JBAKGM010019579.1:0-10320 GCA_037177215.1 Asparagus racemosus | reverse complement strand
CCCCGGCACAGGCAAACAACCCACAAAAGCAGGAGATAACTACGTAGTGACTCTTCTGTTCGAGTTTGTAGAGAGTGTCAATCTTTGTAATTGAGAGTTACACGTGTAATTTTCATTTGTTTTCATTAACAAAGCGTTTTGTAATGGAATTATCAAAGAAAATCACTTTCGACGCGAACAATGACCAAGAGCCCTAGCTCCAGCCACCGCTGATTGGGTTCAGCCGCAGAAGCTTCAAGGTTGCCCAGTGCAGAGCGCACTGGGATGACTCCTTCGGCCCATGAGCGGGCAAGTGACTACAACCAGGCTTGTAAGCCCGTTGCAGACGCCATCAAGGGAAACACCCCTTTCACTGACTCAATCATGAAGGTGCCTGTCGAGAAGTTTAAAATGCCGACTATACATAAATACAAAGGTGAAGGAGACCCAGCAGAGCATGTCCAGAATTACTTTGACACCATGAGCATGCTGCAGGAGCTAGAGGTGACCATTTGTCGCTGCTTCCTAGTCACATTGATGGGGAGCACAAAGCTGTAGTGGAATGCTTTGAAGAAGAAAGTGGACAAGGTAGTTGGAAACTAGGTCGAGGAGCTGCCGAGCATCAACAAATTCCTCTCTAACTGACTTAAAAAAAGAAAAAATTACAAACTTCCTCGATCGGTTGCCTGATTTACAAAAGAAAGAAAGATCAACGGAGATCCTTCCCTTTGTTTAACCTGGGTTCTTCATGGTAGCGATGGAAGGTTGAATCTTGTATCCCATTGACTATCCAACCGTCTTGACTCGTGGAATAACGTTGAAAAGAACTCGCAGAGCACATTTGGAACTCTAACGAGTTTGTGAACTCAAAAATGAGTTTGACTGATCTAAAGAAGAATTCTTGACTCTCCTTTCTCCGTGGAAGTCCTCTTCATGCCAGACCCCTTTTCAGCTGTTATCCTAGCTAATTACAGGTGTTTAAGGGATGTAACTGACCCCTCAAATCTCTCCTCAAATCATGTAAAACGGTTTCAGAACCATTTACAATGTGTTTGAATGGGTCAAACACGAGGTCCGCGTTCTGAAAATGACCTCTGCGTTTTGACTTGAGAACGCAGTGGTGAGTTCCACGTTTTGAACTTGGAAACACAGTGATGATCTCTACATTTTGAACTTGGAAACGCAATTGTGAGCCATGCGTTTTGAGCCTTGCGTAGTAGTGAGCTTTGCGCAGTGGTGAGTTTTGCATTTTTAATCAAAGAGACCATCAATTTGTAATCTCTTTTCAAAGATCATCATCTGGTGATCCTGGCCATGTTTTCTTAAAATATGGGAGTCATTGATTGTAACTCCTGTTGGTGCTTGTGAAGACCGTTGAAATTGAAATTTCCATTGGTTAGCGTGAAGATTGTTGGATTGTATCCTTCGTTGATTGTTGTAGAAAATCCTCGAATTACAGTCCCCTGAAAGTCGTTACGTCATGACTTTCATTATTTGTATTGTTTGTATTGTTTGTATTGTTCGTATTTAATGAGGATGGACTATCTGCAGCGATTTTTTAGACAGCCTACACACCTTTAGAAGTATTTTGCTACACAGCAATGCCCTTTGACCTGAAGAATGCTGGCGCTACTTATCAACGTGCAATGAACATAATATTCCGTGAACATCTACAGAAGACGGTTGAATGTTACGTTGACGATCTGGCAATCAAGAGTCGTCACAAGCAAGACCACATCAATGACTTGAGGACGGTGTTTGAAATCATGCGAAAGCATCAGCTTAAGATGAATCCAACCAAATCCTTTCTGGGGGTATCATCAGGCAAGTTCCTAGGATTTATCGTCACATCCAAGGGAATACATGTCGACCCAGAAAAAGTGAAAGCTACCCAAGAGATGCCACCTCTGAGAAATCTCGAAGAACTCAGAGGCTTGCAAGGACGATTAGCCTACATCCAAAAGTTTATAGCCAACTTGTCTGAAAAATGTCAACCATTCCAAAGACTTATGAAGAAAGGCATTTTGTTCATTTGGGATGACACTTGCCAAGAAGCTTTCAATGAGATCAAGCAGTATCTCACAAAGCCGCTGGTTTTAGCCGCATCAGTATCAGGTAAACCATTCTTGGTCTATGTTAGGGCAATGGACCATTCCCTTAGAGCACTTCTTGCTCAGAAGAATGATAATGACCATGAGCAAGCTATTTACTATCTCAGCCGAATTATGATTGGCGCGGAGCATCGGTATAATCTGGTTGAGAAGGAATGTTTGGCTTTGGTTTTTGCAATTTAGAATATGTGACACTACCTTACCGGCCAGACCATTCATGTCCTTTCAAGAGTCAATCCTCTACGGATACTTATGACCAAACCCGGATCATTGAATTCCAGATTAGCAAAATGGGAGATACTGCTTTCACAATACGACATGATATTCGTACCACAGAAAGTAGTCAAGCGTCAAGCAATTGCTGACTTTCCAGCAAAGCATCCTATCCTAGAGTCTTCTAAACTTTATGAAGACATTCTGGATGAAACCTTTGAGTCAAACACTGTCTCAGACTATCAAATATGGCAACTACACTTCGACGGTACATCAAGACGTAACCACAAAGGAGCGATCATTGCAAGAGTGGGGGTAGTGCTCATTGACCGCCATGGACATGTTCTCCCTCGGGCCTATTCATTGACCGAGCCATGTTCTAACAATGTAGCTGAATATAACACTCTTATAATCGGCCTACAACTCGCTCAAGACATGGATGTTAAAAATATCGAAGCTCATGGTGACTTCAAGCTTATCGTGAATCAAATCAAAGGAGAGTATGAGGTTCGCCATGAAGACCTCATACCCTACCATAATGCAGCTATTAAGCTTGCTCAAGCATTCAAAGGTTTCTACATCGGTTACGTAGCTCACCTCGAGAATACCCATGCAGATTTCCTAGCATCCCTTGCGGTCACACTTGCCTTGACACCCAAGTCTACTAGGTGCATCACAGTGGCTAGCCATCACTTATGCTCTCCGGAGCATAATCTTGAAGCCTACGAAGTTCATGTTATCCTAACTCACCTCGAAGGTAATGATTGGCGGTTCTCGATCATCGACTACGTCTTACACGGGATTCTACCAGACAATTCGAAGCAGGCAATCTCCATTCAAAAAAGAGCCCCGCACTTTTTCTACGATGCTGCTACACAGATGCTATATCAACGATCTTTTGACGGTATTCTTCTCCGATGCTTATCACCAAGTGAAGCTCGAGAGGCATTAAAGGAAACCCACGATGGTACATGTGGAGCTCATCAACTGGGTCCTTAACTTCAGTATCGACTCATCGTCTAGGTTATTACCAGCTGACAATGATAGCAGATACAGTAGCATATGTTAAAAGATGTCATGCGTGTCAAATCCACGCTGACTTTCTACATCAATCTCCAGAACAACTTCATCTGACAGCCACCTCATGGCCGTTTGAAGCTTGGAGCATGGACATCATCGGGCCAATTAGCCCACAGTCCACCAAGAGCCATCGATTTATACTGGCCATTATAATTACTTCTCCAAATGGGCCGAAGTCGTTCCCCTCAGAGAAGTCAAAACATCTCAAGTGATCAAATTTTTGAGACATCACATGATTTATCGGTTTGACATTCCCAGACGACTCATTCACGATAACGGTCTGCAATTCATTAGTCGATCGTTCTTCAAATTCGGTGATACGTTTAGAATTCAAGACATAGCCTCTATGCCAAATAACCCAGCTGTTAATGGTCTAGCTGAAGCTTTCAACAAAACCATCATCAAACTTTTTAAGAAGTTCATCGCCTCCAACAAACGAGATTGGGATGAGAAACTTGGAGAGTGCTTGTGGGCTTACTGAATGACAGTGTGCACTCCCACCGGCTCCACGCCATTTTCCTTGGTCTATGGATGCGAAGCTGTGATCCCCCTTAAAGTTCAGGTTCTGTCATTAAGAATCACTATTGCTGAGAAGATGACTATCGAAGAACATCACCAAAAGCGTCTCCAAGAGCTAGAAGGGCAGGATGAATTGAGATGTCAAGCTCATTAAAGAATCAAATCTATCAGTCATGGATTTCGAAAGCCTTCAACAGAAGAGTTAGAGAACGATACTTCAAAGAAGGCGATCGAGTCTTAGCCATTCATCGACCTATGGTTATGACGCACAAGACTAAAGGTAAATTCTAACCCAAATGAGAACTTCTATTTATAGTAGAAACAGTCTACTCAAATAGAGCATATCGCCTAATTGACCAAATGGCAATAGGCTCATGCCACCGATCAATGGAAAATTCCTCAAGAAGTATTATCCTTGATCCTGGTCAAAATCATATCCCCACAGAAGTCCTGGTCATGTTTAAGTTTCCACATCTGAACTACAAATATCGATCTTTTTTATACAAAACTCAACCAAAATCTCTAAAGAGTCATCAAGTTAACACCATACCTCTGCTTGGCTCCGGACATACCATCACTATCATGCGAACAATACACCTCTGAACAGTGTCAACTCTAAATATACACCCATACTGTCATGTTAACATTACACCTCTGAATAGTACCACCTTGATCAAATCGTCATGTTAACATTAGACCTCTGAATGATTTCTTGTCTCAAATGATCCGACCAGTTAACATTACACCTATGTCAGACCATTTTGTCGACCGATTAATATTACACCTCTATCGACTCACCTTAGCAAAATTGACCAGTTAACATTACACCTCTGTCAATTGGCTCATATCAAAATCGATTAAGTTAACATTACACTTCCATCGATTTCCTACCATTAAAGTTAACATTACACTTCCAAACAGTAGTGGTCCCTCAAACTCCTTTCAAGCCGATCAGTTAATATTACACCTCTGTCGGTTATCTCATTTGACACAGACACATTAACACTACACTTCTGTCAAGCACTCATGCACTGTCATGATACACCTTTGAATGGTGTCAACCCGATCATACTGCTGTGTTAACATTACACCTATA
Source organism: Asparagus racemosus (assembly GCA_037177215.1). NCBI lineage: Eukaryota > Viridiplantae > Streptophyta > Magnoliopsida > Asparagales > Asparagaceae > Asparagus > Asparagus racemosus. The sequence continues at coordinate 5,322 of JBAKGM010019579.1, read as the reverse complement.
TCAGTCTATTCCCTGTCATTTTCCTCCCCAGAAAAAATGTTAGTATAATACATCGACATTATATTTCTATCTCATTTGCATCAAGGGAGACATAAGTAAAGCAAAAGTTCTTTTTAGTCAGAAAGAGCTAAGAAATGCTAACAAACGATCTTCACAAGGGTAACGGATAAAATCTATTTATTTGTGCAATACACTTGTTAATAATGGCATCCTTGGCTTCTTAAGCACCTTTTTGAGCCCTCTCCCTCAAAGTCTTAGAATCAATGAGGGCAGTTTTAGCTCAGATCTTAGAAAGCCTCTTTATTTCAGCTTAGAGTTCCGTGACTTGAGAATGCCACTTCTTGATGAACTCAGCTAAGTCAGATTTAAATACTTCCTTTTCAGATTGAGCTTTTTCTAAACGTGCTTGAACTGCAATAATGGTGGCTTTGGCAGCAGTGATGATAGTATCCTTCTCTTGGATGGCCTCCTGTAGCTCTACATGGTAACCGCCATTGGAAGCAAGACTCTCATTCAGATCTCGAACCTTCACGTCGATCCGTACCATTTCTTTACAGGTGGACTCGAGAACTTGGCACTGAACGGCCGACAAGTGATGAAATTCAATCTCGACAATTCCCTCAAGACTCGACAATTCCCTCAAGATCAGCTGTATACAACTTCTGCAAATCATTAAGGTGTAGTTCAGCTTCATCAATCGCCGTCTTAAAAGGCTCAGCACGAGCCAAACTAGCAGTTGATGACAATATGTCGTGTTGATCCCTCAACAATTTCAGAGTGCAAGCAAAAACCCCACCTCAGGCGAAGAGCGTTTGCAATGCTCAAATTAAGCAACTTTGCCAAACCATCTACTAATATCTTGATCTCCATCTCAATTAAATCGATAGCGTCAGGAGACTGAGGAATAGCTACGATATCCGTAGAACTTGCCCCTACCACCACACCTAAGGTACTCGGATGAAAAGCTGGCAAGGTTTGCACTCGCTCGTGACCTGATATCAAAAATCTTGCGAGCGTGGCTAATAGATTAGAAGCGGCAGAAGGAATAGTAGACGTCACCTCAATAGACGGGGTGACTGTCGCCATAGTCATTGCCTCTGAAGCCACTATTCTAAGATATGGGGATAAAGGCTCGGGTTCGACATCTACGCTCACAATCAGATCTTTACCAGCTTCATGCCGTGGACTTGGTGGTGCCACTAAAACATCTCCCACAGATGAAGAAGGAACCAAAGTTTCATCTTCTGCGTTAGAAGACCTAGAGATTCACAATCGGTGCCTCACTGACGAAACGGACCCAGACATAGGGGTTTCAAATGAAAGTCCAGGGACGTTAATATCCTTCTCAACATTAGCCTCCAATTCAAGAGGATCACTAACGGGAAACAATGAATGGATTGGTTCGGTACTCGACTGAAACAAAAAAATCAGGATGGGTCAAACTCAGATACAAATAATAATAAGAGGCGTTGAACTCATCTCGCAAACCGGTGAGAACAGAGTCACAGCCTTACAACGGGTGAGACGATTCTACTCTCACTACGTCACTCATAGGACGATGTATATTATCGCATAAATAAAGCGATGATATGCCCCGTCCCACAGGATGCAATGCGATCGGGAATTGCCCCTGGTAATGACTTTAAGCATCAAACCTCACAAAGGAGGGTTTTGGCTCTTCCCAATCGCCTCACGAAGGAGAACGAAGCGAGGATGCAGTATGCATGTGCATGGGATAATGAAAGAAAAAGCTCATCAGCATACAAGGAAGGTACCATTGGCCTCCTTGAAGCACATCTCATCGACGCCATAATGATCTGCACAAAAAATCAAGCGGGTCAGCTGAAAGATATAGAGGAAGTTAAAAAAAAGAGAGGGGAAACAGGCATGCAGGCCTCGACCTCGGCTGAGACATGCAAGTCTCAGCCAAGACCGAGACCTACAGTCTCGGCCAAGGCCGAGACTTACAATCTCGGCAGAAGCTGAGACTGGTTCTCGACCAAGGCTGAGACCTGCAGTCTCGGCCGAAGCCGAGACCAGCAAGTCTCGGCCGAGACCAACAAGTCTTGGCCGAGGCTGAGACCAGCCATGTGGTTGTACGCGCAGAAAAGAAAAAAAAGAAAAAAAGAAGAAGAAGAAGAAGAAAAAGAGAAGAAAAAATATATAAAAGAAAAAAAGAGAGAAGAAGAAAGAAGAGAGCAAAAGATGCAAAAAAAAACCCTGATCTTTTGTTTAAATTCTAGTTTCTTGTTTTTGTATAAAAAAACCCCTAGATTTATGATCAGAATTCATGTCTATGTAAAAGTTATGATCATATACCTAAAGAAAAGCCCAAGAAATCTGAAGAAAGATGAGATTTTGAAGGGTTATGCGAGTCCCGGATGCGGAGGAAGCACAGATCTTCGATAATTATCAGGATTTGAAAGAGACGAGAGGTCGAAGAGAGAAGAAAACACAAGAAAAAGAGAAGAGGGGGGCCAGCCAAACATGAGGAAAAAGATGGGGATTTGGGGTCGTTTTGTACTACTCTCAGGAGGACACAATCCAAGTCTGAATAGGACTCCTATTGGACCATGAATAGGGACTCTAACCAGGGTCAAACTGAGTCAAACTAGGCCAAATAAACCCAATGATGGGTCTATCCTCTCTTCCACACATCCGAGGAATCCCAGACAATTTTTCAGCAAAGTTATTGCCGCATGAAGGCCCCTTCACGTCCAATTCAATTGATACAAATTCTGGAAATACTCTAAAAAGCTACACGAGTATAAAATGTTTCCTTTTTGGCCGAGAAGTTCCTGGAGACTATTTTCATAAAATTTTCTTAAGGATAACTCGCTGAAAACTCTAGTAAACACATGGGTATAAACTGTGTTGACACCAGGCAACGCGTCGCCGCCGTAAGATTCGCCAATCAGTGGTTCAAATTCAAATAAAATTGGACACCGGTCAACCGCCGCACTCGCTGATTAAAGGCTAGACTCCACATATTTTAAAGCCAATCAATATGTCACAGTGAAGAATTCCCCGATCAACGGAGGAGTCTCATAAAAAGGTTTGATGGTCAGTCGAATGACAACTCACCAACACAAGTCAAATTCAAACGAACTCAATCAACTTCAGTTTAAGATTCCGACGATGGTCAGGCAATACATGCAGCACCGTGATACCTTCAACTATCCTACAAAGAACTAGAGAATCTGAAAGGATTGGAGGAATCAAATACTGAAGCTAATCTCAGAAGAAATTCATCTATCGACTTCAGGTCAAGATCTCGACAACGGTCAGACAAAAAAATGCAGTATCGTCATGCCTTCAGCTATCCTACAAAGAACTAGAGAATCTGAAATGATTAGAGAGATCGAACATCGAAGCTGTTCTCAGGTCCCGTCACACCGACTGAAGGTTAGGGCCTATCATATCCAAAGTATCCCAGCCTCGTCAAAAAAATCAAGACTGAGACACTTTGGAGGGGGTATCTGTAGGCATTGAAAATCGCTTATCAGTACCCCGAACGAGACTCGTGACAGTGGGTTGACAACCGACGACCCATCTAACGATGCGACCAAGAACCGCTGACGATGTAACTGCGCCACAAAACGCATAAAGCGAGTCGACGAACGCTTAAAGTGAGTCAGCAAGACATACAAGTCAACGAAGTGACGTATCATGGAATAAATCTAACGACGAAGTTTTAGGTCAGCGAGATTCAACAAGGCGAGTCAACCGGACTCGAACATCAACGAGACGGAATCAACCAGACTCAAGCGTCGATGGCACTACACCGATCAGATTCTGAAATCAACGGGATGATCAACTGGGTTTGGATTCGACACGACTGGGTGAAACGAGATCGAACAAAATACCAGACGAACAAGACTGGAAAATACCAGAGAAAAGGCTAAATGCATGTCTCGGGGACTTGGTGCCTCGGCCAAACCGAGGCACCAGGGCGCCTCGGCCCAGTGAACCCCGGCCTATAAATAGGCAAGGGGGGACTTCATTTGACTGGTTAGAAAATTAGTCCTCTGGTTAGAAAATTTGTCCTCTGGGTTGGAAAAGTTGGGAATTTCTGAGAGCTTCAGGCGAGATCTACGAGAGCTTTTCACAGATCCGAGTGTCTGCAAGATCAAAAGGCCAGATCCAGATCCCGTGCAAGCGAAGAACTCCTTCTACGTCAGATCTACGTGGCGAGGAAGAGAATCGAGACTAGATCTACGTCGATCCAGGTCAGATTTACGGTTCTACCCTCTAGATTAAGCTTCGTCTTAATCTCAGGGTCTAGTGCGTGACTTCACTTTGTCGATTTCACCTACTCCGGTGATCATCTCCTTCGTGAGTTGATCCCCATTGGTATTTTATTTCCTTCGTGAAATAAATACCTCAAATCCGTAGATCTAGCATCTAGATCGGATTACGCGGCGGTCCACAGACACAAAAAGTCCCTGGCATAGGCAAAGACACCCACACAAGTGAGGATCCGATAAACTGATCTCGCGTTTGTTCATTAATGATCAAAAATTATAATCTTTTTGATTTTTCATTGTAAAGCCTTATAAAATGGCGTGATTTTTATTTGAATTTTTATTGTAGGTGACTAAAGCTTGTAACAAATTCAAATCAATGGAAATCAAAACAACTTTCCCTGCGAACAGGAACACCAAACCCTCCTTGTGGATGGAATGGTCGGGGATGAACCTGTCATCCGGGAGGGGTTCCTCCCTTGTCGAATACCCCGCCTCTAAGTCGCCGATGAGTTAGGCCCGAATCTCCTTCCATCTAGAACTACCAATCTCAGCAACTCTGTGGCAGAAGGGGATCTCGACTCCCAAACTCTCGAGTCGACCCATGAGAGCCGACCTTAATGACAAGCTGGCCGGCGCAGCAGGTTCCTTTCCCACCCTCCTATCGGGTTCGACATGAGTGATGTCCATAACCTGGCCTATAGGGCTGACCTCCTCGGTCGCTGGAGCCTCCTGCTCGTCTAATGCAGGAGCTCAACCTAGAACAACCTCGTCCTGGCTGGGGACCGTCTCTTCGGCCGGGGCCTCTCCTTTGGCCACCATCTCAGAATTCGGCACCTTCACCTTGGCGGTCTTCTTCTTCTTTTTCTTCGACTTGTCGGCCGAAGGAGGGGGAGCCTTCATCTGCAGCATGGTCATCAGCTGGTCGAACTGTGCCTCAAGTTGCTGCTCGTCCGCAGCTGACAACCCTCCAGCTCTCGCCCTCTTCTGGGAAGCTATACCCCTGTGGCTTTGGCTGGGCTCGGGCCCCTGCTCTTGTAATCCCCGACCTGTGGCGATGTCTCTTCAAGCAACTCCT
>JBAKGM010019577.1:0-10323 GCA_037177215.1 Asparagus racemosus | reverse complement strand
TTTTTTTTTTTTTTTTTTGTGGGGGGGGTGGGGGGGGTTGGGCAAATGAGGCTTCACTACCATTGCTATAGACAAAAAGAAGAGGCAAAAACAGAGAAGCATGACTAGAACTGAGAAATCATGATTCATGTAACCGGCATTAACTGAAACACAGTGTTCCTAAAGACAATGCTTTTCAAGATTCTCAATCCAAAACAAAAAACAAGTCAGTTACATTATATATAGCACCAAAAATACCAAGGTTCCATAACTAACTTTTCCGCCATGTACAATTACAAGATGGTTAACAAATAAGACTAACTATAACTACAAAACCAAAATGGATGGAGCATAACAGGTCAACTGTCCTACAATTCTTCCAGTCTCTTGAAGCTGGAGAGTAACTGGAATCAAGCTGAACCTTTAAAGCTGGTGTAATGCTTATAGAAGGAATCGATCTCCCGAGCAATTTATCTAGTTATGATAGTTTAACTAATATGCTTGTTACATGGTCATAACAAAGCTGTAGCATGTTATGTCGAATTCTCATTCTATTACATGCAAACCTCTTATTTGCAATTTTAGGTACCATGAATACTGAGAGACAGCCTGACAATATGCTATAAATAGTCGAATGGTTAGGCAGCCCGCACCACTGAAACCAAAACCTCCCAATACTAGCAGCTTGTCTTAAGGAAATTTGTTGTCGAAACTGGCTGGGGCTTTTCAGATTATTATTAAATTATTATTATGTAAATCAAGATGTGATTAGGTCAGTGGGTAACAGCATGGCAAAAAAGAAAAAAAAAGAAAATGCCACCCAGCCCCAAAAACTCATTTAACAGCTGCTTGTGTGGCAGACAGAATGAAAGATATGCAAATTATTTTGAAATTTGATATCTGTCAAAAATTACCTGAGCCGAAAATTCCTTGGACTGTACAAGAAAATCTCTAATGTGATTCTTAAAGGTTTGGAGATCACTTCTTGACTTAAAGAGCCCGTCAACAAATTGTGTAATCTGTGAAGAACAAAACAGATAAATATTCACAATAACTAATAAAGCATGTAAGCAAACTTGGATGATTACCTCTGCTAAAGTCATATTTGGGAATGATGATTCCAAAAGTTTTATGGTGTATTCACGAACAAACACCATATTATTTGGGCAAGGGAAAGACACAGTTGAAGCATCCCACAATGGGTCAGTTAATGCACCAGAACCGACCTGGCATTCACCACAAATCAAAAATAAAACAAAGAAAATAATGGGGACAGGCATAAAAAAGGCAGAATACGTAACTTACCAGACAAAAAAGATGCTGAAGAATTAAAATATGTAGCTTGAAACCAGCCTTGTGGAAGGTGTCTGTCAAAACAGCAAATATCTCCTGCTCGATTGTTAAAAAGTAGGTCTTGTGGAACTGACTGCAGAACCCTGAAGCCTGCGAACAAAACCACATCATATGGTAAGATATGGAAAATTTCTCATGGCTAGCAAGAGATAAAGGTGGCAGTCAGACTTGGAAGTTCTTGAGCATTTCCAACAAAAGAATAAGACCAGTCTCCGCAATATTCCTTTCAGTATGCCGAAAAGCCCAGATGACAGAGTCCATGACAAGTTTCAATTGCTATCAAGGTCAACAATGAATAACGAAGATAAAAGATATATAAATCAGCTCCAGGATGAAAGATATATAAATTAGCTCCAGGAAAGTTAACAAGTTAAAACAAGCGAATGTTGATGAATGCCTATGTGCACTATATTTATTCTATGCTAGGACGCTATAGCAACCTGACTGGATAACTGATATAAAGCTTGAAAACAATGTGTAGCAATTGCACGTAATAACGAAAAGAACTTAAGGCGATGCTCTGGATAATCTTCAAAATTCTTGGTGATCATCTGCACAATACAAGGACATTCTTGTTATGCAGAGACATAAATAAAAAACAAAATATTTAACCTTTATGATGCACCTCTAGAGTGCATTGAAAAACAGCTTCAAATATGTGAGGCACTTCCTCCATCATTGATGCTTTATACCTATATGGATCCAAGACAATAGAAATGTTCATTACACATCTCTAGGGGTGGGGAAATAAAGAAAGACAAGTTCGACATTGAGACCTGTAAAATGGAATAATGACACAAATTTATGCCTTGGTGGCGTACAATGTGCTAGGAATTATTGTTAGAAAGAACTTCCACAGTGCAGAACTAAAAGTTAGGATGAAGCTACAATTGATCTTTATGCAGTGGTGCAAATTCATGGTTAACATTTGCATGTACTGTGGCAGGAAATATTGCTATCACAAATTGCAATACTACGGTTAAGCTAAAAATTAGGATGCAACTAAGACTAAACTTACATGAAGCACACGAATTTACAGATAAAACAACATCATCCGATGATTTGTACATACTGTGGTAGGAAATCTCGCTAGCAGGAATGAGTACAGGTTTACCAGGGTTAATTGGATCATTGGCCACTGTATTTATCATGTAATTGGACGATCATATATAAGTTTTAATTGCTTGAATAACTGGTCATGTAATTAAATACTAATTGGATCATTATCACTTTCAATGCATTCCGTCAATTGAAATGACAGATTTCGATGACGTGACATAAAAAAGCCTTGATCAGTTGACCTAACAGAGTTATTCCTATGTTTAATGTCTTGATCACTTAGAGAAATGAAAATTTATGACATGTCAGGCAATTTGTATTGAATAACTATATTGCATTTGTCATTTCATTCTTGAAAATATTAAATTGTGACATATAAAGTAAGATGTATGCTTAAAAATGAACGGAAATATACAACTTAAATTGACAAAAAAAATAATGTTAGAAGTGACCAGCAATCCAATTAGTATTTAATTGCAGGACCGGTCATCCAAGCAAATAAAACATACGTAAAAAGGTCCAATTAAGAGATAAATACAGTGATCAATGATCCAATTAACCTGGTTACCAAGTAAAACTTAGGATGCAACTACACTTAAGCTTACAGGCAGTTATGCAAATCAAAAAATTATATTGCTTAATAATTTGCCGTCTTCTATATTCAAACATAATATACTAAATCTGAGTGCGACTAAAATCAAGCTGGATGGCGTCCTCTATTTCATGCATTTTCAAAACTTGTTTCCCCTATAATGGATGGGTTTTGCATGAAGGAGCAAATTTACAGGGAACATTATTCACTAAATTGCAATAACTACAAGACCTAAACATGACATAACAAAGAACTATTCCCTACAGCAAATACACTTGAAACATCTTGCAAACTCCGTGAGCTTCTTATGCTGCATAACACGAACATTGTAACAGTATTAACAAACACACACTGAATTTCACTATCTGAACTGGTGTTTCAATTCACGTTTTCAGTACTGATATTGTTAATAATACTGGAAATAGCAACACGTCAATAGCGGGATGACAAAGGAATAAACTTATCTGCACATCATATCATAACGAACATGGTCTGGAAATCCACTTACAAGGTCATAAAAATAGAACAGCAGGCACAGCATGTAAAAAACGGGTCTATGGTTATTGTTGGGAAGGAAATAAAAGTAAATTATAGTGCTAAATAAGGTATCAGGAGAACAGCCTGATTGAACTATGACTAGTGAACAATTATAGCTTAACTGAATTTTTTTTTTAAACAGAAAGAAATAGAGAAGAGTAATCAGAAAAATGGAGAATATACTTGTTTATTATGGTGGCAAACAATGATAAGACTTCTGACTCCCTTGCATCAGGCAAATTCCTGGCATAATCACCTAGGATGGGATCCATCATTGGTGGCACAAACTGCTTGCCTATATGTGGCTGTTCCTCAGCCTTGTCTAAAAAGGTCTCAATTAACTTGAGTGTCTCCCGCTTTACAGACCTGTTTGTATGTGTAAACAATGAAGACTTGTTGGTCCCAAATGACTCAGAAAATAAGAATTAGAAGAAAAGAATTAGCAGTGTTTTAAACTTTACCGAAGAAGCTTCACAAAGGAAGTCCTGGAAGCATAAGGTCCCCCTTCCGCTATACTACTAGATATAAGCTCACTGTACATTCTGTAAAACAACAGAAATTAATCAAGAGAATTTATCAGATCCATAAATTCAAAGGCAAGCGAGATGTTGCTATTGTAACACACCTGTACACAGTAAGCATGTCCAGGAATATCAATGATATTTGGGGGAAGAAAAATGTTCCAAGCGAACTAGCCACACTAGTGTTTGTCTGTCCGACATCAAACAGTACATTACAATCAACCATGATATGAATATATCATCAAGTAAAATAGAACAGCGGGATTACAACTAACAAACTACCCCATGAAAACCTCACAAAATTAAATATATTTTTATTATAGTAGTTATACTAAATATATTGTAATAATATATATTTTTATATAGTCAAAATATAGCATATTATAATATATCATGTTAAGCATTGTTATTATATTATATTAGTTATAATATATCATATTATAATGTAATATATTAAATTATAATATAATATGTTACTAAACTCAAAACACCTTTTACACCTGAAAGGTGTTTTGAGATAATTGTTTTGATTTTGTTTTTTGCCCATAAGTGTTTTGTTTTTCTCATGAAAACACCATGGTTTCCAAACATGTGGTGTTTTTGAAACAGAAAAAATTCCATGGTTGCCAAACACTCCCTAAAATATCAAATAATGAAGCAAAACATCTAACGAAGTAACGAACTACACAGGAATACACAACATGCTAGCAGTGATATAATATTATAATAAATAAAGTGATCATCCAATCCTTAACGTAGTAGATACAGCTGAACGAAATTCCTTGTCTAATAATATGAAGCTTAATTACATATTCATGTAACCACAAACCCCTAGAAGCACCATACTTTATACATACTTTTAAGTCCTCAAACACCTTGCCATTAACTTCAGATAATGGAAGTCTAGAAGAGTAGCACTTTATAACCACTCAAAAGAAAACCTTCAACTTTTTAGCAAAAATAAACTAGAAAAAATTTCAAAAGCTTCTGAAATCACCATTAAAACGAGAAGCTGCAATCTATTAGGAAAGATTGTTGTGATCACATTGTTAAAAAAAATACCTGTAAGATATTAAGAACAGTTCTTATAACCTCCTGTTGCTTCAAAATATCAACACTTCGGCTTGCTTCTCCAATGATTTCTGCCCATTTCTACAATAAATAGAGTCTCAGAAAAGTTATTACATGAGTGGGCTGATGGTAAGCTGATGATAAAGGAATGAAAAAAAACTAGACGGGGACAAAAAAGTTAAAAAGGAAGAAGTTCAAAGACGATATTATAAGAATAACATAACACTAGCAAAAGAATTAAAGAAAATTGTCACCTGATTTGGAAGTTCCATTAACCTCTTCACATACTCATCCCTCTTTGTAGCCTCAGATTCTGCTTGGATCATGTACCCAACCTTCAAGAACAAAGAGTCAAAATGATTGTGTTCTGCAAGGATAATACATATTTTGTTTCAATAAGAAAGAAATGTCCTTATTACCGACTCATAGAATGTATGAATCTGGTGAGGTTCAAGGTCTCCAACTATATTTGCAAGGCTAGATAGAAGTTCAGATAAAAATGGCTCATTCTCACCAACCTGAAATACAAGAAACACCATGGTGAGAAGTTCTCTAGTTAATTAAACTAACTCTTGCTTCTGACAACATTTCTTCTTTCATGAAAGAGAAGTTCTCTTTAACTGAATGAATGTACAACTGCAGAAAATAAGTGACCATGAAAGATTCTGTAAAAGAATATGTAAGCCAACTCGGAACAACTACTGACTTTATCAACAGATGTAAATAAAGAAAACCCATTTTGCGCGTAGCTTGAACTATGTAAACTGGAATATATTTGTCTGTTTGCTTGCGTGCATACATGTATTTAGTGTATATAACTGCACATCAGTCACATTAATTAACAAGTTGTCAAAACCACTGATAGTTAAGTTGATAAACTATCAAATAGACACCCTTAAAATATACCTCAGACTCATGTCAAAATCTTGAACGGTTCCCCCATGTAAAATTCTTGGATATCAACGTCTCATATGTTGTTGTGCTCATGTCAAAATCATGAAAGGTTCCCCCAAGTAAAATTCTTGGATATATATTCACAGTGTCCTACGGTTATTTAACTTTTCATAAGAAAACGAATGTGATTTTGATTCCCACGCAATAAGATACATTAGAATTTTTATGTCCTTTGTTGAAACTTGAAACAAATAGCAATTCATATGTACTTATTGACGTATGTTAAATGCTAGAATTTCTTAATATACAATTATACATATGAGACAGTAGGATACACCCATCATGTTGTAGTTCAAATTTATAAATTATTTATTAATATTAACTAGTAACCCTAACAACTGATCAAAGTTCAATTATCAATGTCTCATCCAGGTAATTTGAGAGAGGCAGGAGACTTTTATTACTTTATGTCCTTGGCGCTGCAGTTTAAATTTATGTTATTTCAAAGTACTAATCGGTGACTCATAACTAATTAAACTCTCCATGAGGTACATGTGATCCAGTAATGAAAATTGGCAGGTTTTACATAATCTTGTTAGAAATGTAACATCATGGTAAAGTTCCACATGAATAGATAATCCTGGTTGGAACATAAAATCAGCATTTACATCCCTACTATGCTGCGGGAAAAGGTTCTTGACATTAAACATAGATGGTACAATAATTAAAGTGAGAGTCAAAAGCATAGTGATTATGGAAACATCACTTTCATCAGGCATGTGGCAATTCATAGCTATTAAGAAACACTGATTGTCTTCCACATGATTACACATCAACAGTTAGAACTATAATTTGGGGAATAAAACCAATAAAGTTTTTTCATGTACGAAATTTGCTAGCTATATTCAGATCTAGTAACAGATATTTTAGTGAATATCATAATTTGACCTCCATTTACCAAATCTAGGAACAGATATTTCAGTGGACTATCAGAATTGGACATGCATAGATGATAAACAACCACCCTCGAAACTTCTCCATTGCAACCCATTTTTTGACTTGAACAGAAAAATTAAATGGCCATATAATAATCATTCATATAATCATAATGATAAACTTTCAAAACATAATAAAATTCATTGTCAGGTACAAGGTATAATTTCTACAAGGTCAATGCTACTGTAGACTCTAAAACTCAATCATGACCACCTTATTGCAACATTTTCAGGGACAATATGAATAATTAGGATCTGATGACACAGTGGAGTGTTACCAGTTATGTAATGGTGAGAATAACATGATATCTCCCATAGAAAGGAAGAATAGGGAATGACAGAAATGACGAAAACAATAACTAAGAAACTGACCTCCGAAGCAGTTTACTCCAGAAATGGGAGTATTATATAACCAATAAAAGATAATCTACCTGTGTAATTACAAATTTACGCTTGCATTTCTGAACAATTTTCAAGAAAGTCTCGCATGCCATATCCTGAAAAGAAAAGAAAACATCTATGGTTAGCACGATTCAGCAAATAAAACAAGCACCTATAAAGGAAAACTACGCATGCTTGTGGCAAATAACACAAATAACATCAAAGTAAGAAATACAGCACTAAGTCCAAGTAAACGATAAATACTACGAACCTCTAGTAAAAGAACACAATAAGGTTCGGTAACTAATATTAAATAGCATCGCCATCAAGATAAAATTGTTCGCTAAATAAATAATAAGACAAAGGGTTTTTCTCCTGGAAACCACCTTTCAAATAAGATCATTCTATAGAAACCACATTTGCTTGTCAATTTATACATAAACCACCTTTAAAGGGTTTTTTTATTGCAATCAACCACCTGGGCCCGCTTTTTAGTTAAGTTTTTTTCAATAATTGATCCCACCTAACCTCAATTAAGGATCATCTCTCTAATATACTTAGTATTTAACAATTAACTATTATAGCAAAACAGAAAAAATTTTGACTTAAAAGTGAGTCCAGGTAATTGATTGCAACAAAAACTGTTTAAAGATGGTTTACGTATAACTTGACAATTAAAGGTGGTCTTTATAGAATGGCCCTATTTTAAAGGTGGTTTCTTGGCCCAAAAAAAAACCTAAGACAAACAATAAATAAAGTATGACCATGAAACAGTTAAACAACATCAGTCCCAAAATTTTAATACTATGACGCACAAAATCACGATAGAGAGGAACAACACTATGCACATGCGCATGAAAGTAAAAATTCAGATATAAGCACAGAATCATTATAAGATAAGTATAAGAATAGCATGAAGAAACAATCTAGTGCTGGAAGAAGCATATTTCACATCAATGAAAGCACTATCGAAAGGATGGAGGAAAGGCTTCTCAGAAAAAGCAATACCAGATATACTTACAAAATCATATATGCACATCATGAAATGTCTGATTTTAAATGTAAGCAAACACTATTATAAAACATGACCATGCATCTCAAATAGACAAGTACTAAGGTGTATATATTGATTTCACATGAGGTTTGGTAACACATTTCTGCCACATAACTAAACACACACTGTTTCAACTTTTCTATAATTGAACTAAACCTAAAGTGGGCCTGTCTAAACCCAAGACAGTTCTAGGAAAAACCAAACCTAACAATATTCTAAACATTAAGCCTCATAATAAACAATTTACCAAGAACTTGCTCTAGACTCTAGTCCAAATACCCCAATACCCTTCCCTTCCTTCTACTATGTCAGACCAGGATTTCATGGTCATATTAATAGTCAAAGTCTTCATGTTGACAGTAAGCTCAGTTGAAATGCATGATGCATTGGCTTTAAGCCATTTTACCCAACCTCAACGGGAAGGGAAGTTGTTCACAACTGCCACTGCCACATACCAATCAAACCTAAACTAGGTAATGGATATAAAGAACCCTATGATTCTTAAAACCCATCAATAAACATACAGTTCCTCTGAGTACATAAACGAGACCAGCATAAATTTCACCAATTACCCAACATAAAATACGCCATCTCAGAGAAACAACTCATATAGATGCCAAAAACTTCAGAATATCATCCATCAAATAGTTCAAGGACAGTCCTAAAGTCTGTAACAGACCTATGTAAGAACATGATCAAAACTAGAAAACAAACACCAGCTAAACAAAATTGCAGGTTCATTAAATAGCAAAATAATACCCAGCTATATTTTTTTAGGGCCGAATTAAAAATGAAACCAACCGCTGACTCATTAACAAAAAAGAACCGAAGCCCAATGGTTGAATGTTATTTTGTGATGTTCTGTTTTTCACCCACTCCATCAACACAAAGAATAGTAGTTGCTATAAACATTACAAATGTCTTATTGGTAACTTTCAACCGAAAGACTTCCAAGAACAAGATCGTCAACTCATAGTATCACAGTTCATCTTCTCATCGGTGAGGCAAGTAGAACAAAATGGAAACAAAAACCAGAAACAAAATCACCTGAACTCCTGGATGTGTTTCATGCATGAACTCAAACAGCTTATTCACCACCGTTTTCAGAAACTTCCAGTGAGCCCTGAGAAATCTTGGATACTGACCAACAACATACCTAAATATCATAAAACATAAGGTTAACTACTTAACTAGCAATATAGCAACATCTCCGAATGTATCAAAATATCAAGAAAAACATTTCGTACATGATGTTACTCGCAATAACGGCTTTGTTATCTTTGCCTTTTGTGATTTCACAGAGATTTAGTAAATCACGAATGACCATGACAAGGAACCTATTTTCCTGCAGAAGATAATAAGTGAATCAGAAAACATAGCATACCAAAACCTCCTGCAACAGAGAAATACGTTTTTTAAGGGTATTCAAAACTTGCACAGAAATTGCAAAACAAAGTATCCAAAACCAAAAAATTGTAGCAATGATGAATACATACTGTAAAGAAGCCATTAGATTGAAACTATTGCCACAGAAAATTGAGAGCAGGGTATACTGTATAGTGATAATTATACACGAGCAAAAACTCCATGTGTATAATTTTCTACAAACTTGAAAGTGGTCAAGCGTGACCTCATGAAGGTTGCATTAATACTGATATGGATAAAGATGTGGGTACACGGAAAGGTCATATTCCTAACTTTCAGGGAACAGCTATGCCTTAAATAAGATAATATCAAAACTTATAATGAAAACAAGAGAGAGGATATCAACTAGGCTAAACTAATAGACTACAAAGATGCAGATAGTACAACTAGGGGTGGAAATGAGCCAAATAATTAACAAATAGTTCGATAATTGTTCGAGTAACTATTCGGCCATATTCGATT
>JBAKGM010019576.1:0-10328 GCA_037177215.1 Asparagus racemosus | reverse complement strand
TTATCTATTATATTCTTGTTGACTGTGACTGTGATTGGGAGACCTGTGATTTGTATTATATTTTCTTGACGCTTGGCATATTAGATTGAGGAGAAGAAATTTTATTTTATACTCCCCGATCTAATACGTCGCGGGCTTGCTCACGTCCCGTTTCGGTGTATTTTGGGAAGCGGGGCGTGACAAGTAGCCATATATTCGACCGCTGATCCATGTGTTGGTGCTTCAGGAGCTTTCTCCTACCCCGAGGATTTCTACTTCATTGGCAACTCCAAGCGTTGGCACTTGGGTGGTTTTGGGTGGCGCGGAGGTTGCTGTGGCCTCTTCCCATTGGTGTCTCCACCTGTCGCTCCATGACAGACCATTGGCTCTCGTATGCTAATGTCAACGAGCAGTGACTTCTCGGCGGGCACGTCCGAATCATCATTATCATCTCCTTCTAGCCTACCTCCATGAGATATTCATGGAGTCCAGGCGCTCTGCTCTTGGATCCTTTCCTGGAAACTTCTTTATACTTCCGAATGATCCTCTTTATCCTGGTCTTGTTAAAATTGAATTGAGGGTTGGGGACATTCACCACGCTGTACCATTTACAAAAGCCTAAGGTCATATAGCAGTTAGGGGTTTTGTGTAATGCCTCCTCAAAACATATTGAGGAGTGGCCCGGGAGGTACATAAAAAATTGGGCATGACCCAGCCATAATAGGGAGGGTCGACTTACTCAATATTTATATACACTCCTGTACCAAACAATAATACTAGAGAGCGGAATTAAAGTAGCGAACACACACACACACACACACACACACACACAACACTAGAATCACAAGGTTGACAGTAGAGTCCATATAATACCTGAATAGCAGAAAGTTAAAGGGAACAATAATACACCTCATAGTCTGATAATAAACTACAACATTCATTAGTATAGCTCCGACAACTCAAAAGTAATACAAAAGTTAAATACAAAATTACTTCTACTACAATTACAACAGGAGCTAATCTTCTTTGTCCGGGTTTACAATTTTCTTACCTTTGTCAACTGTGCGACCTGCGAATGGATACATAAATAATAGGAGTAAGCCTAAGGCCAAATAGGCAACTATTAAATCTCGGATACAACATAAGGAGATAGACAGAAAGGAAAATATAAAGACATTTGAAATTGAGCGAATAGATATTGGCAATAAGCTACCAATACTCATATTATGATTGTCGACAGAAATGAAATAACAGATGTCAATACTGAATAATCGAGCTCTAATATTTAGAATTACAAACATTCCTAATCATCGGATATATCAATAAATCATGCATGCCTTTATTTATACACCCACTGGTGAGCATCTTTACACAGGACATGTCCCCATCGGGACCCACTTTCATTTACCACCCACTGGTAAAGCTTACTGCACACAAGACATAATCCATGAATATGGAGTATCAACAAACTAACAATAAAAGGATACTATCATTCTCAACAATGGAGTCACCGAAGTAAGTCGAATTATGACAACATAATCATTTATGGAACCCTAATTATATACTACCGAAATGAACAAACAACGATATAGTAATAGTTAGGCAATCAACAAAGAGCCTTTACATGAAGTAATTCAAATAAAAATTTTATAGAAGCAATAAGGTACACAAGTGAGCATCACATTTCAACTTGTAGGATTTTCAAGAAATTAATCAACCGAACTCTCAAAGGATTGAGAGGGAATAAGGAAAGGTTATCTTCGTGCTTGGTTCCTCAGTACCGACGAACAAATCCAAAAGTCTTGCTCCTATATACACATACATGTATACCAATATGAGATTCTAATACCCATATGAGATTCTAATCGACTAGGTCTTAGTTATTTCCTAGCTTATAACTTATATCATGATATATATACTATGCTCGAGAAAGTTATGCTCAACACTTGTGATATGCGAATACAGCGTACATCTAGCAAATTGAGATGAATATACGTCCAAAATATACGAAACTATTGTCATATAACTCTCATATGTGTCTAGTTTTTAGAATAATAAGTGATTTGCAAAACTAATGTATATAGCTCAAGTTATACTCAGGACATGCAAGACATATACAAATTGTAAGTGCAGATCATATTGGCGGATTCAAGTGAATAGATGAGGGGCCAAACGATATCCAAAATTAGTGAAACAAAATTCAAATCATTCATATATGAGTCTAATTTCAGGAACAAAAAGAATTTCATACATGTAAGCTTCCTAGAGAGAGTTATACTCTCTATAATTGAAATGTATCAGGTTAGTAGAATTGGGTCAAGAATAGAAAACATCATCTTTTTCTTTCTAACTCTTTCAGGTATCATTTATAATCAAAATGCAACAATAATTATCACGTAGGAGTCTGCATAAATCTAGTTTCAAATTTCAAAATTCTCTTTCACAACCATAAATAGAGATAAATGCAAAACAGTCCAAGAAGGCAGACTGTATATCCTATGAACATGCATTGAATTTAACCACATATTTGTACTAGCAAATAATCTCATAATTAAAAAAATAGATTCAAATAATGTGTAAAGAGTCTAGTTTCTTAAAAAAATAATTACTAGAAATGGACATATGTATAGAGAGAGTTATGGCCAAAACACTGACATGGTGTTCTGCAAGAAATCTTCTGCACAATATTGTGGTTCAAGTGTCGACATGCAAGCCATGTATACATAAAAGAATACTTTTCTAAGCATACCTAGAGCCAAAGACCATCTTTTCTACAACTTGGAGCCAACATTCATTCAAAATCGTGTTTTTATTCTAAAGCAAGAACAAAGGATGAAACTTTAGCGCTCCGTAGTGACATGCAAGCACTTTTTTAAAAGAATTGATGTTTGTATGACCAATCTAGCACTAAACTTTGATATTTTTAGATGTGAGCTCAAAATACTCATCATGACAAGAATGAAATGAGAATTATACCTAAATAGAGCTCAAAGATCCTCCCTTTAGCCCTAAGGTCACTCCTTGATAGATCCTAGACTTCCTCCTTCCTTATAGACTTGAGAAAGAGAGCCTTAGAGAGGACTTAATGGCGGAAATTTGAAGGATTTGGGGCTATTTGCTTGCTAGCCAAAGGGGAGAAGAAGGGGAGAGTGGAGGGGTTTCTTAGAGTGAGAATAAAAATTGAGAGAGAGAGAGAGAGAGAGAGAGAGAGAGAGAGAGAGAGAGAGAGAGTTTATATAGCCATAACATATGTGCTTGGGAGTCTAGAAATAGAGAAAAGTTGAGGGTTAAAATGCAAAAGTTCTCCTCTCTAACATGGTAGCCCAAAAAATTACAAATGCAATTTACTATGCTTTAAAATAGATTATGAAAATTATTGGAATAAGATTTAACTAGGGTTTAGACATGGTTGGCTTAGAGTTCATATAGAATTAATATGCACCTTATTACTTGATTAACTCCACTCTCAATGAGAAATAATCTAAGCTAGTATCTCATGTTACAGAATTATGTGAGACAAAAAAAAAGAAACAAATTGTAAATTCGCGGATTGGTATTAGTTATCAAAACGAAGAAGATTTGAGATATTACATTTTGTATGGCAAGATGAACTTGGCACTAGTGCACCAAGTGGCAAGGCGATGGCAAGCACGGGTTCCATCTACTAAACTCCTGAATGAAGCAGCCTAGTGTTCAAATTACCAATGTAAAGTTAGTAATACCCAATTTATTGCGCAAAACAGCAAGGGAGATAGGGCTCAATATAGCACTCTGTCCCTTTCAGTCGAGCGACAAAGTGACCGAGCCTGATATTTAATAACTAGTTGAAACAACCGCTAGTTAGGTAAGTAAACCCCTCAGCTCTAGGGTTATCATCGAACTCACCATAGAATTTGGTCCCCGTGATGTCGGGGAAGCAACAGTAGAGGTGATAGTGATCCTTGTTCGTCACAATTCGATGGATCCCAGTAGCATACTTGACTGTCGACTTTGAGAACTCATATCATTGTAGCAACGAGATCCCTTCTTCACGTCTTGTAGCGGCCAACATAAGAGAGGAGCAATGGAGTGTATACCATACCATCAGAAATGGTATATAGGAACTCTACCCTCGAATCAGGCAATTCTTCCCTAGAACAGCCCCCTTTCTTGTTCGGACACTTTGCCATCAACTCACTCAACTCGTGACGGATAAAGCTGATCATAGCCGGGAGCAAGGCTAAATTATACCCATAAGCAAGAAAGGCTGCTGGGTACAAAACCTTGATTGACACTGTACAATGCATCCTTTCAACCAAATCGAAAGGAAGCCCACGAGCAGAGCTTGAGCAGAAATAGGCTCTTCAGCTTGGTGATGGAAGCTCTCAAAAAATCCCACACTCATCCTAGCTAACACTTTGGACTATCAGGTCGTGCTTAGAAATCCGAGTCTTTACCTCAAGACCAATACTCGGTGGGATAGGCCCCACATTCCCCTTCTTGCTCACATTCTTGAAGAGATATTCTACCCAAGGTATGTAAGCAACATGTGGACCATGTGCTGCACCTATAACTAATTAGTGGCAAATATGGAAGTGGCAGATCGACTCCTAAAAAGTCTCGATGACGTGTGCATAGTGGGCCATGTTCCCTAGCTCTTCGTTCATTGGGAAGAATTCTTCATAAGGTTGCTCCCCCATCATGGACGGCAATGCCAATCGCCCCTTGCCAGAGTGAAGAAGGTGTTGGTATTGATATTATACAACTCAAGAATGCTATATAACACTAGTGGGCAGATCTCGATGACATATTGGGAAGCTCGCACCACGGAATAGAAACTCCAATTCCATCGGTCTATCTCCAAACATGGTAAGGGTGAACTCAACCATCCTAGCCCACCACTTCTATTCGGTCACCCTGATCCACTCAGGGTACCTGGCGTCATCTTCTAGATATTGTCTATTAATTTTGGTAAACTTGTTGCCAAACACATTAGTGACTATGGGAATTTCATTTGCCAGAGTGTTCTCTTGAACAGACCCTGAGAGAACATCCTTCTTTGAAGAAACCTCTTTCTTGCTTCAAATCTCCCGCCATAACACTATCCTACTTGGTAGTGATGGAGAATAACATGAAGCAAGGAACGATTGTGTGCTACAAAAACATGAATGACGCGTGTCATTCCATCGTTAGTAGATAAAAGCCATGATCGCCTTAGCATAGTACCACCGCTCTTTCTACAGCTTGAAGATGGATGTGCCCCCTAGATTGTTGTCACTGAACAAGAAATGTGACTTTCCAGACTGATTCTCTTTAGGAATAGAGAAACCTCTCAAAGTAGCGGCACTACCACGATGGATTGTGTCTCTCCGCTCTTGGCTACTCTCCTCATAAAATAGAGGAACGCTACCCTTGAAGACATGTAACGTCAATGGGTCTTGAGGTCAATTATGACCAAAATGATTGTGTCGGCTGACAGGCGTATTCGGCAAGGGAACTACACAGAGAGAAGAAGATGAGTTAGAAGACCTAACTCCTAAAATTCAACCAAGTGTTGAGCCCTACATATAGGCGAAGCTCATCAGTCTTGCTTGGGCGAAGCTCACTCATGAGCAAAGTTCGCCCACCACTAAGCTCAAACATTCGCTAAGTGTCACAAGCCTAAGCGAAGCTCACCTCAATAGTGGTGAATCTCAATACAATGACGAGACACACCTTAGAAGCCCAAATGGGCTAACATAGTGAACCTCACTCCAGTAAAGTTTGCTTAGAGGCCCAACAAGTTAAAATAGTGAATCTCAGCTGAAGAGCAAAGTTTGCTATAAGAAGTGCCATTGATGGCAACTGAAAAAACTTCGCCATCGCCAGCGAAGCCATGAATCACTACAAAAAATGGCCAACTAAGCCCCGCTGACAACGGCAAAATCAACCTGAGTGCTGTGAAGCACTATTTCGAGACCAACAGATGCTATTTGGATGATCAATAGCCTCTCCATTGATAGCAGGGCTGAAAGAGATGGGTTTCAAACTTACCTGATGCCATATCCAACTATTGTGGTGCAGCGGTGGAGCTCGACCGATGAGACCCCACCGACGGCTTTCTTTCCCTTAACGAGTTGACGATATGGAGCCATTGAGAAAAAAGTGAGTTTGAAAGTCTTAGAACTCTAGAAATCTCAAGGGGTTTAGGATTTTGGTGGCAAAGTGAAAGAAGAAGGAGATGATAAATAGTTTATTTACAAGCTTTCAGCAAGCTTCGCCTTGAGATCGCACCCTAAATTTTGTTAGAGATCTTGCCCTGAGCTTTGCCCAAAGAATCCACCCCAAGGTTTGCCCAAGAGCGATCTACGCCTCAAATCAAGGCATGAAATTGAGGATTTGAAATTTCAAATCATTTGAGTGAGATCCACCATCTGACTCAGTGAGCTTCACCTATATATCAAATGAACTTCGCCAATTGACTTACCGAACTTCGCCCAAGACTCTAAATTGAGCGAACTTCACCTAACTTCTAAGAGACTTCGCTAAGCGAATCTCATTCAATGATTCTCGCCTAGATATGAAGCCTAAGCTCCACCCAAAATACAAGAGCTAAGCCATGCAAGGATCAAACACATGAAAAAAAGTAGTTTTTACAAAAGTGTCATTTTTTTAGTGATCACAAATTCTTCTACAAGATAAGTTAGCTCATATTCCTCTGAATTTGTGACAATTGAGGAATAGAAAGGAGACACACAAAGAAGGTTAGACGTCAAGTCTAAGGAAGGCAAACGATATCTAATTACATTCTAAATCCACACTTGTGGAATCTAGTAGTTCCCTGAGTTCTCATTTGTGGAACTCTTAGGTTCCTTCTTCAGGCGCTATTGAAGGATTTGAATGATTCTACGTAGAGCATGACATTCAAAACTCCACGCATCCCTATCATGGTTCAGCTCGTGCCATGCCTCCGACTTATTTTCGAGCGTTTACTTGAGAAAAACCTTCTCAACTGAAAGCAAGTCCACCAACTGGCGGAGAATCAGGGTCTCCTCCACAAAATCGCTATCTAATTGGGCCAGCTCTTGTCTAAGCCGCTTGATCTCGGATCCTCTGTCAAAAAACAACTTTGGTTGGGAAGGAGCGGTTTGAGACATGAGGAAGATAAAGATGGATGAGATTGGAAATGGAAGAGACTATTTATAAGTCGTTCATACCAACTCTCCCATAACAAAATTCACTCCTTATGAGAAGCGATTAGACCACTCAAAGAAGCTAAAAGATAGCCTAAAGAGTAGGCCGTTTAGCTAATCTTGCCCAAATTTTTGACTGCCAAGAGAGATCTCAACTGCAAATCAAGGCACCGATCTAATAGCAAAAGGCTTGGTGACCCTCGCCAATTGGCGAACTTTGCTCAAACACTCAAAATTGAGCAAACCTCGACAAAATTCATGGCTAGGTGAACATTACCTAGTACAAGTTGTTCCCTGAACCTTGCCCCAACTCAAGGGAAAATGAATTTCGTTCTAAACGAAGAATTAGACAAATTTTCTACAAAAGAGCACACAAATACTGCAAGTATCCAACCAAGATGAATCTATAATGAAAAAAGCCATGTTCAATAGTATGCCTCTGGTAACCAAGTAGTCAAATGGAGAAAAATTTAACTCAAGAAAGACAACTCAAGCTACATTTAATAGTACACCTCAGCTATTACTCAAAGTATTTCAATTCCTGCTTTAAGTCAAAGGCAGGATCTCAAATACTTTACTGGGGGGGCAGGTCTTGTAGATGGTCAAAATATACTCTCCTTTGGACTAATACTCAGTCCAATATAAGCTCAAGAAGTGAATGCCCGTAGGCTAAACTCTTCATGTTAGCTAAGCACGTGCCGTAGTGAGTTCATCCAAACCATAGCGAGACTCGCTAAAGCAACAATGAAGCTCACTTTCAAGACCAAGTCAAAGTGAAACTTCAAGTAAAGTTTGCCTAGAGTGAGCCTCACCCAAGTAGAACACGTGGGCAATGTCACCCATGATTTAGGCGAAGTTCGCTAGAACAAACTTTGCCCATGACTGTTATTGGCGAATCTCGCTTATGACTATTTCCAAAGCTATTTTTGTGGAAACAGTTCACCCAAATTATCTCCTAAGTTAATGGTCACTAACTCTATCTCTTTCTTCGCTTATAAGAGGAGGAGAGATTGCTTATTTTTTAGAACCTTTAATCGGCATCTTCATCAATCACTAAAGAGGTACATTAGAGATCGGATTTTGGCTTCATTTCGGCAAGCTTCTCGAAATTAGCAAGAAGACTTATTGCCTTGGTCAGATAGTCCACGAAGTATAAGAGCGAAACTTCATTGGCACACAGAAAAGAACACAGTCTTATAAATTTTCTTGTTTCTTTGTAATCTTGAACTTGTAATCTTTAGTTAGTTATAAATTTAAGGGCCAAAACATCATAAGCTTAACAACTGAGAAAAAGAATCACTGTGGGTTCAACTTTCGGAAAGAGAGAGTGTGTGTGTGTGTCACCCCGCCTAGAAAATTTTATAAGGGGCATTAATTTGGGCTAAAATAGGTAAAAGAAAAATATTGCTTAGGTGACACCGGATCTCAGGAGAGAAGCATAAACAAGTGGATTTATAGGGTTTTTGGCTTGTTGACCCGGTCTTGGTGGCGTAGCCAATTTGCTTTTTGATTTTGGGGCTACAAGCATTTTTCCAAAATAAACTGGTGAAATAAAAATATAAAACCCTAAAAATGAAAATTTTCCATGAAAATTAAATAGAGAAGAATATGCTAGAAAAGAATGGAAAAGTTCATCATTAATTGTTTGTCGCTGCAAATTTAAGGCAACCCTAAAAAAATTCTACATAAAATATAAAACCCTAAACAGTAAAATTTCCATAAAATTTAACCAAAGAAGAATATGCAAGAAAAGAATAGACAAACCCCACCTTCGATTGTGTGCCGCTATAAATTCAAGGAAAGCCTGAAAAATTTCAACATAAAATTAGGGATCAAGAACAAACCCTAGAAAATTGGCGAGAAGAGAATATAAAACCCTAAAAATGAATTTTTTCTATCAAAATTAAATAATTAAGAATATGCAAGAAAATAATGGAAAAATAAATCTCACCTATGATTTTTTGCATCTCCAAATTCCAGAAAACCCTAAAAAAGTTTCAATATAAAATTAGGGATTTAATAACAAACCCTAAAAATTGGGGAGTGGAAAGAAAATCCTAAAAAAGAAAGTTTTTGTAAAAATTATATAAATAAGAATATACAAGAAAAGAATGAAAACAATCTCACCTTTTATTGCTGTTCGTGAAAAGAGAGGAATAAGATTCGGAATGGCCAGTTGAAAAGGTAGGGAAGAGACAAAGCAGAGAGAGAGAGAATCAAAACTTTTTTCCTTGGGAGACTAGTTGTTAAGTCAATATGTTTTTTTTTAGGTTAGTGAAGGCTAGTTGTTATCCACATGGAATAGTAATTGTTTTTTAATTTTGAAATTCAAAATTGACGATGAAGGAATAGTGGGTGTAGTTCTATGGATGAGATGTTAAATATATCTCCAATTTAGTTGAAATACGTGGGTAATGAAAATTTTACTGCAGCTAAATAGGAGAAAAGGAGGTGAAATACATGAAAATTGGAAAAATTACTGTATCATTTACGTATTCCTTTAATTATTAAGTAGTAGATATTCCAAAATTTTGGTAACTAAAATTAGGCATGTAAAGATTTGGTAACTATATAAAGAATTTCATACGGTAAGATCCTGTAATTAAACGATAAGTTTTATAAAGATGGCTAAGGTAGAAGTTAGATATAGATGAAAGGCTAAGATAAATATCCAGGTGTCAAAAAAAACTTGTGTAGTGAAAAGATGGTGTCATGCTCTGGGGAGGTTAAAGTTACTTGCTTCTAATATTTAGATTATAAGAAATAAGATAATAAACAGCTCTTAAAATCTGGTACCCAGAAATTAAATTCGCTAAAGATATACATTGTATGGATGAACATTTGAATGTAGAGTATCAAAGCCAGCAATACAAAAATACCAAGGAAATTGCTTTTAGGCCCCAGTTTCATAAAACAAATAAGACTAAGGGTGTGTTTGTTTCTTTTCCTCCACTTTCCAATCTCCACTTTCCTTCACTTTTTGATATTTCCATCACTTTCCACCCTTACAAATATCACACACCAACCAATAATATGGTGACAACTCATCTCCTCTCATCTCATTTCTTACTTTAAAAAATAAACTAAATACAAGAAATAGGCCACATCAATCAACTCATCTAACTCACTTTCCTCTCATCTCATCTCATCTACTACCATCTTTAAAAATTACTCACATCATCCAATAATATGGTGACA
>JBAKGM010019575.1:0-10330 GCA_037177215.1 Asparagus racemosus | reverse complement strand
AAGACTTGGGCGGTCGTGGGTTAGGACCGTTATGAACGTGGGCTGACGCTTGAGCTACGCCGTGTGGGCGAAGCTCGGTTCACTGTCGAGCTTCGCTGCCAGGTCGTACGTGGATCCTTGCTATCTGAGCGAAGCTCGGCTGAATGCGGAGTTTCGCCACTATAGGTAGCTTTGATTATCAGTCGAGCTTCACTAAGCAAGCGAACCTCGGTTGAATGCCGAGCCTCGCTGCTGAAGGTGAACTTTGGTTAAGTTCTGAACTTCGCTGCTCTAGGCGAGCCTCGGTTGAGTCTCGAGCTTCGCTGCTGTAGGCGAACCTCGGTTGAGTTTCGAGCTTCGCTGCTGTAGGCGAACCTCGGTTGAGTCTTGAGCTTCGCTGCTGTAGTCTTGAGCTTCGCTCCTGTAGGCGAGCCTCGGTTGAGTCTTGAGCTTCGCTGCTATAGGCGAACCTCGGTTGAGTCTTGAGTTTCGCTGCTGTAGGCGAACCTCGGTTGAATCTCGAGTGAGAATGACTCTCGAGCCTCAAGGCTTCACAACTGGGAGGCATGCGACCCTCGCCTTCAGGCTTAGAATTTTTGACTGTCTACACACATATTCCACTCCAAGTGAAAAGTTGTTATATGTTACTGCTTCTTACTGATACACGGAATGGCCCTGCCATTCAGTAAGAAAATATAACCAGAAGTTGACACTTGCTCATCTATATTGCCAGCCCAGTCGACATCTGAATATAGCCGTAGGCGAGTGTCAATTTTACTAAAGCACAATGAATAAAGTGCAGTCTCAATCAAATATCTAAGGATCTCATTGACTCATCCTTGTGAGTCATACCAGGATTGGACCGATGTCTACTTATCAATCCTACTGCAAATGATGTGCCAGATCTTGTACTCAGACATGACTATCGACTATGCTCCTATAAGAGATAGTCAACATTCACTTCTTCTCTGATTAGTATTGGGACATGCTCTAAATTTAAAGAATGGCTCTTAGCAATTGGAGTCCCAATGGTCTTCATACTGCATCCAGTCAGTAATATGTCATCAAATGTATGATGACAAGATCTCAAACTCTTATCAGCTCTGTGTAGGTAGGCACAATTATCTTCATTGATCATTATGAAAGCAAAGCCCGGTATGATCTAATATAACTGAATAATTACTACACACTGGAACAATGTTTCAAGCTATAGGCAGAGCTCTTTAACTTGGGCACCCTATGCTTACGTCCCTTGACTTTGAAATATATAAGGCAATCCACATAGATCTCCGGTTCTGGTTCTCCTAGAGAAAAGCTGTCTTAATATCCATATGGACTAGTCCAAGATCCAATTATGCTATAAGAGTGAATATTATGCGAATAGAGTCAATTATCACCACTAGAGAAATGTCTCATTTATAGTTCACCTTACAAATTTGGGTGTATCCCTTCACCAGCAAGCATGCCCCGCACTACTTGATTGTCCCATCTTGCTTGACCTTGAAAACTTGTTTGTTGTCAATGGTCTTGCATTCAATAAGAAGATCCACTAAGCCCCTGACTTTATTCTTCCTCAAGAACTCAAACAAGCCATCCGTTGCTTCTTTGCACTCTTTCACTATAGACCCAAAAATAGTTTCCTCACATGACTTGGGCTCTGCAACAACTTGCAGTGTTACTATAAATATTTATCCATCGATTTCAAAATATTGTCTAGATACTAGTCCATGGAACGACCTGCGAGGCTGTTAACATTTCATAGATGGCTCTAAGTCATCTAAAGTATCTCTCTCACAATGTTTCCAACTGGTAGAGGAACCATCCTTTTTCATTACTAGCTCTATGAATGCCTCCTCGATCTCGTATGCTCTCAAATCCTGATCTATTTTCTTATGAACTCAAAATATCCATCCATTGTAGCTTTGCACTCTTTCGTTGCAGACCCACAATAGTGTCCTCATATGACTTGGGCTCCACAACAACTTATGATGCTATCATAAATATTTCTCCATCCCTGAGGTTATTGAGATTTTTTAGATGGCTCCAAATCATCAAAAGTATCTCTCTCCCACTATTTTCAGCTAATAGAGGAACCATCCTCTTCAATTGCTGGCTCTATGACAACCTCCTAGATCTCATATGCTCCCAAATCCTAATCTATTTTTTCTTTGTGCAGGAAATCGTCCCTGGGGAATTCAATATCCCACAACTCTCTTGGTCACAGTCCCATTGTAGTGCTTACGTGTAAACACATCCCATATAGTATCTAAAATTAGGGTGTAAACATACACTTCTTCCCTCTAGGATCCAACTTCTCATACCAACGAGAAGCAGTATGCATGTATGTAAGCAACACATCCACATGGACATAGATGATCTAATTGTTGACGCTGGCCTATCCATGACTCGCATTTTGTAAATTGTACTGATCTAGATGATCCATGATTCATAATATATGTCACTATTAATAGTGCATCTCCCCAAAATCAAATGTGTAGAATTCTAAACCATGTATAGTAGAGTCATATTACTCACTTCCACAACACTATCTTGTTGTAGAACATAGGTTATTTATCAGCTATTTGATTTTTCTCTTTTCTTAATACAGTTTTCTGAACTGACCAGATAGCTACTCTATCTCGCAACTAGCATGCAAAGCTCTAATGCTTTTGCATATTGATTATCTACCTTGCAGATTTAGTGCTTGAAACAAATTCAAGCTCAATTAGGCATGAAATGAAACACACATCACCACAGATGGAGTAATAGCCTATATCCATGAGGAAGTAATGTAATCCACTTTGTCCCTTTATACATATCAATCTATATAGTATCAGAGTGCACTAATTGCAATGAATTTGCTCTTGGCCTTGCCAAAAGACTTCCTAGTGATTTTACCAGTGAGACTATACTCATAGGTGGACTAATACATCTTGATACTCATACCTAGAAGGTTGCCCCTAGCGAGCTTACATGTATCCTCCAATGTGACTTAGTCTATAATACCATAAATCAGATCCAATCTTAATTTACGGTACACGACAAAGTAGAAGATAAACCCGGTTTTCTAATAATAAGTCACAATCTAAAATCAAGTAAGAGATTAGCTTAACATGCTATGTGAAGCAAAGAATCCAAGAAGTGAACCTAAATAAGCCTAACTATTGCAAGATCTGTTTGTTCCCTGAACTCAGAGAAAATTTATATGAATCAGTGCCCGGCACCATTACATATTCTCAATCTAAATCTTTCTACTTCCATTCAAGATCTTCTTGAGCTCTACTAACTAGTCTCTGCCCTATAAATGTAGTCAACGAGTCCCAAATTTTCTCGATTGCATGCCCTCATGCACCAAATGATCAGCTTGTCTACAGTATAAAAATTAATCTTGCTCTTACTAGTTGGCCTTTTCATTAGACTTAGTTTATCTAAGAATCCATTTTGAAAAATTTCCCGGTGTACTGGCTATGACTAGAACCATTTCCTTGTGCATCGAGTATTCAACTGCCAAAGCCAAAGTAGACATATTCGCCTTGAACACAGCCTAGTGTTTAGACTCTAACTTCACTTTCATTTGCACATTCCCGAATTATTGTATCTGTGAAGTGCAATAAACGTAATAAATATATTTCTTGGGATTATATAAAGCCCTGATAACCACCCAAATCTTTTGATTCCAGCTTGATGCAATACTAACTATCTCATGATCCCTGATCATAGAGGTTCTCATCCAAAGGTGAATGATCATTATATTTTATTACACTTTTATGCCCTTATTATTTATTTTATTTGAATAAATACATCTAATAACGTGTTTGATCATCATATTTTTTTACATTTTTATACCCTCATTATCTATCTTATTTAAATAAATATGTCACTAATAACATGTTTTATTATAATTTGTAGGCTAATGAAGAGTTAATGAATAAAATACCAAAAGAGTCAAATACCCTGATTTTCTACCATTTATTGTAGCCCAATATGAAGACAAAAGAAAGCCCAAAAAAGTTCAAGGATCTATGAAGAAATCAAGTCAAGAAATCAACAAAACCTAAAATTCGGTTACAAACCAATCGGACGGCCAACCGATTGGTCAACCGATTAGTTCGTAACATAAACAGTTTCTAGCTGAGACTTAATCTCTGTTTTCCAAGCAAAATCTGAGGGCTCTTATTCATTGTTGTAGACTATAAATAGGGTATAGGGTGAGGGCTAGAGTGTAAAATATTTTGTAAAACTCTATTTGGAGAAGAGGGTTACTCTTAATTGAGAAGACCTTCTAAAATTATAAACTTTGTTCACAATTAATAAAAGAATTTTTTACCTCTTCAAAATTTTCTTTTCATCTCTTTTTTGGTTGATGAAGATGAAGAAGAATATGAAGATGGAGATAGAGATTTATTTTCAAGGGGCTAGAACCCTCTTGTAATGTAAGTTTTTCTTTTTTTCTTTTATTTTTTTACTTTAGATATTCATGCTTTAGGATTTTATTTTCTTTTAATTTTAGTATATTAGATTTATTTTGATGTCTTATAGAATAGATTTACTTTCATGCTCTTTTATTATTTTCTTACATTTTTATTTTGTAGTATAGATTTATTCTCTTGCATAGTTCAGATTTTCTTTTATGCTCTTTTATTTTTTGTAGCTTAGATTTATTTTTATGTTCATAGTTTTAGTTTTTATTTTTCTTATTTTTTGATTCTCTTTCTTTCATTCTCTCCAGTTTAGATTTTATTTCTTTATTTTTAATTTCTAAAATGTGGAACTAAAATCTTGTTGGAATTCTAGATTTGTATGAAACTAGTTTGATTTATTTTATGAATTATGAATTATTCTCTTGTGCCCAAAATAATCATGTTTAGGATAATCAACTAGAGAACTAATTGGTAGGAGAAGAATTTGATAATCTACACTTATCTTGAGTGGTTTGATAGGTTATAATTATGAATTCTAGGATTAATATCTAGTTGTTATTCTTTTCATAAATGTTTATTTTACTTAGATGATAATTTGATATGTTATGTTTTTCTTAAGTGGTTTGATAATCTATGCTTAATAAATCTAAAGCAAAATGTGATAAAAAGAGAATAGTTCACAAATCCTAAGTGAAATTGACTAGTGGATTAAATTCTAGATTTCCTCATTTCTCTAATTGATTTCCTCCATCTTTTACTCGTTGTGATTTCTCCTTTATTCTTGATTTTCCTTTATTTATTTTTTGATTATATTTTCCTCTAATTTCTTCATCTTTTTTCTCCCATCTTAATCTAGTTTTGTTTTATTTGCAAAAAATCACACTTTCCTCATTTGTCTCCACGTCCACATTATCACTCTTACTTGTCCACACACAATCTAGAAACTAATTTGAAAATTATTTCCTACGACACCTTCCTCAAGGAATCGACATCTTTTATACTATAACTTGATAGTTGTACACTTACAACTTGGTTTTATTTGTCCCCTATCATATTTTTGGCACCGCTGCTGGGGAATGTGCTTATAATTAGGAATTTTCTATTTTAGTTCTTTAATTTGTGTGTTTTCTTGTGAAGGAATCACTTTGAAGATTGAAGATCGAGGATTGAAGATTGAAGATTGAGGATTTGTTTGAAAAGGTAAGTCCTCTTTCTACTATTTTCAATTCCACCCCTTTAATTAGTTTCTCATAATTAGAGACATTTAGGATCTTAAATAAATTTACTTTTGTTAACCCTATTAAAATTCACCCTCCACTTGGAGAATTACTAACAAGATACAAATAAGAGCTCTCTCTCACATTTGTTTGATTGTTAACTCTAATAAAAAAAATAAAAAGATTTTATTTTTGCATCATAGTTGCTTTTAATCCCTAGGGTTGCATTTTATATAGTAGTAGGAATTCACCAAAGTGATTTGAGCATTTTGATTTGAGCACTCACTTGAAAATACTCTTAAGGTTAAAAACCCACTAATCAAGATACGGTGAGGGATTTCATCACCCTTTTCTTAGCTAGCAAATCACTAATTTCTCACTATACAAATCCAAGCACTTTAAAACTCATTAGACGTTGGTCCCTAAGGATTTGAGCTCACTGAGGAACAAGAAATCCTTAAGTGAACCGGTTTAAGTTTACTTGAATCCTCCATTGTCTAAGGCAAGGTTTAGGGGTTGCGTAAAGTGCTCCGTAAGGAACAAGGTACTTAATTGGTCATTGACCTCTCTCTATTACTATCCTTATATGGCTAACTAACTGAGTAAACTTCAATTTTTTCACTAAAGGAGTTTTTGGTTAGGAGCTAGTCTAGTTGAGTCTAGGCTTAAATCTAGAATTAAGGGTGATTGATATAAAGTGATTGCTCTTGATTTGTTTTAGTTAGATTTTTCTTTTATCCTTCTCCTTCTTCTCTTTAAGTTTTAAGCCTTTTAGTTTTTCTCTAAAAACATCTAACTTTTTTTTCTTAGAATTTTATTCCTTTTTCCTTTTCAATTTAAAAAAATCTAAAAAGAATTTGATTTTGGTCTATGCAAGTTTGGATTAGGGATAATGCCAATCGTTTAATCCATATTGAACTAATTTTTGAGACCAAAGAAATGACTAATCTTAATCCACCCGTTCTTCAAGATATGTGCTCACTAGGAATGTAATCCCATCTTACATTAAGCTACCCGATGTCAATAGAACTAATTTTGAGCTTAAATCGCACTACATAAACATGCTTCCGAAATTCTTAGGAAATGAAACCAAAGACGCTTACATTTTTATCTCTGAGTTTGAGGATGTTTATCTTATGATTAAGATTAGGGAACTATTTGAGAATGTGATTTACCTTAGATTTATTCCATTTGCTCTTAAGGACAAAGCCAAGAAATGGCTGTATAGCTTACTCACAAATTCTATCTCAACCTAGGATGAATTTGTTACCATTTTTCTGAAGAAAATTTTTCCTATCCGTAAAATGGTTAAGCTTAGAAACATCATTCTGAATTTTAAGATAGTCACGAGAGAGCCATTCTGAAAGTATTTTGATAGATTTAAGGATCTTCTTATCTAATGTCCTCACTACCGTCTAGAAAAGTAGTGATTATGCCAAATCATTTATGAAGGATTGGATTATTCTTCAAAAACTTTCTTAGAATCAATGTGCCAAGGGAATTTCATGAAGAAAAATTCTGATGAACCTTGGGAATTTTAAAAGAGTTTGAAAAAACTATACAGTGGGAACACTGTGATGAAAGAGTTTCATCAGTTCCCCAATCCAAATCCAGTGGTCTTTCCCTAGAGTCAAACATAGCCTCTGAAGTAATGATGGCTACAATCCTACATAGGTTAGAAGCTTTAGAAATTAAAAAATCAGCCCTTGCTTAAATCAATCAAGTTTCTACCTCGGGTTGTCATAACTGTCTTTCTCTAACCCATGTTTCACAGGAATGTCCTCTCTTAGGAAACAGTCAACCACTAGGTTAGGTAAACGCTGTATTTTAACATCCCGTGAATGATCCATTTTCTCTAACCTACAATCCAAGTTGGAGAAATCACCTAAATTTTATATGGAATCAGGAAAGCTACTCCGGATTTCAAAACTTCACTCTCACTTTAACCCAACAATTACCTAGAAGAAACACAGATCCTTTTAATTCACAAAATAATTTCCAAAAACCAAATCTTCCTTATCCAAATCAGCCCCCTCATCATCAATTTGTAAATCATATTCCTTCGAGTTCAGATCATGATAAACGTCTCAATGTCTTAAAAATGGTTTAGAGACTATGATTAAATCTTCTACGCAGACCACCAACTTGTTAACTAAGACATCCAACACTTTGAATTTTTGTATGCAAACAACCAGACAAATGATCAATTCTAACACCCAAGCCATAGCTAGGTTGAAACCCAACTTGGTTAACTAGCTAGTGCTATGAGTGAGTGAGTGAGAGAGAGAGAGAGAGAGAAGGGAAAATTTTCGAGTCAACCCGTGGCCAACCCTAAGGACATGGGATCAAGTTCAACCTACCAAGCTCAAGTGGATACAATCCATTCACTACGGTCAAGAAAACAAATCGGTAATCAAGATAGAATGCCTCCAAGTTAAACTCTTGAACCTGAACAAACTCTCTCTCCTTCTGATAACTCTATTAAACAATCACCCCCGTCCAAAGACCAAGAACCTGAACCCGAACCTAAGCTCAAGTTTGATAGGTTTAAACCAGTTGCTCCCTTACCAGATAGACTCGGGCTTAGGAAAAACTCACCCCAAGTAGAGAAAATCCTAGAAACTTTCAAGTAGGTTAAGGTCAATATTCCTCTCTTAGATGTAATTGAACAAATTCCTTCTTATGTAAAATTTTTAAAAATTTTGTGCGCTAAGAAGAGAACAATAAATGTCTTGTCCTTTTTACTATCAATATTAATGACATGCTCTCAAAGCCCATACCTTTGAAACATAAGGATCCTGGTTATCTTACTATCTCATATGTCATTGAATATACCTTCATTGATAAAGCACTTTTAGACTTAGGGGTTAGTGTCAATTTGCTTGCTTATTCGGTCTACCAGCAACTTGGTGCAGGATAACTCAAACCAACCAGATGTACTTTACATTTAGCTGATAGATCTGTCAAAGTCCTCATGGGAAAGATAGAGGATGTTCTAATTAAGGTTGGGAAGTTTATTTATCCAGTTGATTTCATAGTCTTGGAAACGCAGCACGTTTCCAATCCCAAAGATCATACATGTCATTTTAAAAAGACTGTTTTTAGTCACTTCTAATATTCTAATAACTGTAGAACTAGTCAAATGAAGCTGTCCTTTGAGAATATGACTGTTGATCTCAATATTTTTAATTTAGGGAACTAGCCAACTGATCAGCCTCTAGCAATAAATTACATCTAGGGAAATTCAGTTAAAGAGTTAGAAGAAGAGAATGAGTCAGACCTAAGTTTTGAGGAAATCTTTGGTGAAGAGCTGAAGATGCTAGAGGAATTAGAATCAGAACAAATCTTTCAGAAGGAAGGAACTGAGTTAAATACAAGTTTCTCCGATCTTAGCTTTGAAGAATTTTTCACTGATGAGCTTAGATTTGTAGAAAATATAGAATAACCGAATTATCATACCTCAACCATGAATCTTTGGTTTGATGAAATTTTAAGAAAAACTGGTTGTATTAGGATAAAATTTTATTCATGAGAAACTTGATTTCAAATCTAAGACTTGCTTTCTGTTTATTTAATACCAAGACTTTAAAATGCATAACCTCCTTCTTACCTGCCTTATGCTACAAAAATTATTGAAAACTTCAGAGTGTATAGAATTTAAGCACATATTGGAGTTTATTATTTTAAACTTCTTTAAAATTCAGGTTAGAATTTTCAGCAATAAGGTAGGATTTGATGTAGAGTATGATCTTTTTATTTTTAATCTTTCATTCTGCATCTTTACTTTTTGTCTCATAATAATAAGAATAATAAAAAAGAATTTATTCTCCTCTCATTTGGGAGTTTCTTGTTCTTTTTAGAAAAAACAAAAAAATGAAATGAAAAAAGGATATAAAAAAGAGATGAGAAAATGATAAAAAGAGAAAAAGAAATGTTTTTTACTTCAACGGCCACATACCAAAGGTAATTGTAGATTTTTATCATTGTTCTAAGTCGACCAAACAAATATAAGCGCTTCATTTCTTATCTGCTTTACTTTGTGCATCATAGAGTTTGCATTTAGGACAATGTAAAATTTAGGTGTGGGGGTGAGGACTAGTCATTTTTTCTCTTTATTTTACCCTTTTTTTCTTTTCTCTTCTTTCTATGTCATATTCTTCTTTTCTTTTTTTCTAAAAACAAATTTGTCACTTGCCAACTTAATAGAGTTAATTAATAATTGATCTATTTGATAAACTTTAAAATTTCTAATTCTTAGTTAGTTTTATACTCAAGTTAACCTTTTATGATAACTCTAAATAAATTTATTAAGAAATGATTTTCAATCACTACAGTCCAACTTAGACTTGTTATTAAAATAATAAAAGTTTTGCATGTTTAGCTTAGAGTGGAAAATATTATTTGAAGTTCTCTTAATCTAAATATTTCTTTCAAAATATATATACATATGCACATATATATTTTATATATATAGTTTACCACAAAAAATCTCTTGAACTCCAAGATGGTTCGATCTTACTAAGCCTATGTTGACGGAGTAATTAAGTCTGAGGAGTATTTACATACTTAATGACCTAAGCCCAATTGGGTTGGGATCCATTGGCCCAAAACTCCTTAAATGGTCACTTAAAAAGCTCGATAAAGTAGAACAAAAATCACCAACGAATAAAGGGTATATATAGATAAATGTATATAAATAAATAAAATTATATA
>JBAKGM010019574.1:0-10332 GCA_037177215.1 Asparagus racemosus | reverse complement strand
TTTATGAGTGTTTATAAAGGTCAGTGGGTTTTTAAATAAGTGGGGGTAAAGCTTTGGGTTAAAAGAGAAAAACCCCTTAAACATAATGAGTATGTGTTAGCGGATAAGAACCAAAATGGGCCTTAATTAAAGATGGCTTGACTTTAGTCAAAACAAACTTCCTCTTGTGGGCGTCTAACAATTCATATAATATTCTAATTGAACTATTTATTTAAATCTAAGGTTCTCATGAAAATAATTTATTTATAAGAAACATGAACAAAAAATCTCAATCATTACAGATTCGTGATAGGGACATATGAAGCTATGAGTGTCATGCTCTGCATAGGACCATGCAGAGGCTGTGATGGCGCTTGGAGAAGGACCTATGGAGTTTCACAAGTGAAGACTCCGAAAGTGATTAGGTCTTGCAAGTATAGAGCTGGAACATAATTAGATGCCGTCTAGCTTTCTCGGACTTGACATCAAATTTTTTTGTGTCTAGGCTTTGTTCACTAATCTTCATTTGGTCTGGAAAGTGGGAGTTCACCTGTTTAGTGTAGCTTCATTATGTTCCACAACCATCACATAGTTTGGGGGAATAGGAGCTATTCTTGCTTTGTGTTTCTCCTTTTTGTTCCTTAACGGTTGTTGAGGTTGAGAAATGCATGCTCACTACCTTTGTAATTCCAGAGTTTGAAATTTGCTTGTATGCAGCCTTTATGATCAATAAAAGAGTTATGTTTTCTGTCTTCTTTCATGTGTTTGATTTATGTATGGTGTACTTCTTGCATTTGAGGCGAGGCTCAGGCATCATGTATTGGTGAGACTCATTGAATGAGATTCACTAAGTGAAGTCTTTGTGTAAGTTGGATGAAGTTCGCTCAATTCTCAGACTTAGGTGAAGTTCGCTAAGTTGGTTGGCGAAATTTATTCGGTGTTTGGGCGAAGTTCTCTAGACTAGTTAGCAAAACTCGCTCAGGTGATTTAAAATTTTAAATCTCTAATTTTTGTACCTAAATTTGAGGAGGAGATCACTCTTAGGTGAGGTTTAGGGCGAGATCTTTGGGCAAAGCTCATGGTGAGATTCTTAGGTGAAGATCAGGGTAAGATATCCAAGCAGAGCTTGCTAAAAGCCTATAAATAACTATTCATCATCTTTTTCTTCACTTTTCTTCTAAAACTCTAAACCTCTTGAAACCTTCAAAGTTCTTCAACTCCCAAACTCTTTTTGTTCTCAATGGTGCCCCATCCTCAGCTCGCCAAGGGAAAGCAGGTCATCGACAAATCTCATAGGCCGAAGACTGTTGCAGCGCCGCTGTAGCTAGAGATGGCATTAGGTAAGCCCATCTTCTTTTCTCAACCTAGCCATCTTTGACGAGCCTTCTCGTTCACTGAAACAGCCCTCGCCGGGCTCAAATCGTGCTTCGAAAAACTTAAATCAGTTTCACCGTCAACGGCGAGACTTCAATGACCGTATTCGGTCTTAGTTCTTGGTTTCGCCTGTTATGTGTCTTTTGAATTACAATTAACTTAGATTACAATTCAAGAGAAACTATAATGAAAAAAAAAATTTATAGAGATCTGGAGTTCTTTTTTGTGTGCCGATGGAGCTTCGGTCTTCTACTTCATTGATGGTCCAACGAAGAATGATGAGTCTCTCATTGATTAGAAACTGTTGAGGAAGCTAAAATCCGAAGGAGTTGATTGGTTGAAGATGCTGAGTCTTGGTATCAATCATCACCGATTCTAAGTGTCTCCAAATGAGTAATCTCCCCTCCTCTTATAGGCAGAGTGAGAGAGAGAGAGAGAGAGAGAGATAGAGAGAGAGAGAGAGAGAGAGAGAGAGAGAGAGAGAGAGAGAGAGAGACCATTAAATATTAATTTAGTGGCCATTAATCTAGGAGATAATGGGGAAGAACTGTTTCCTTAAAAATAGCTTTTGAAATGGTTAATGGTGAGGTTCGCTAATAACAGTCAGCGGTGAAGTTCGTTGGGTAGCTATGGGCATAGCTCATTTTGGCGAGCTTTGTCAGAACATGAGCAGTCCAATTCCTTTGGGATGCGGATGATGTGGTCCACATGGGCTATTGGGGCGAAATTTGTTTTGGGAGAACTTCATGTGAAGCTCCACCTTGACTTGGTCCTGGTAGCGAGCTTCAATGTGTCTTGGGCAAACTTCGATGAAACTTGAACATGCTTCGCCATGGGCTTGTGTTTGAGCTCATATGAAGTGTTTAGGTTGTAGGCATTCACTTCTTAGATATAGGTTGAGCGTTGACCTAGGAGAGGGTATATTTTAACCATCTACAATACCCTCCCCCAAAGTTTTAAAGATCTTGTTTTTAGCTCGTAAAAGGGATTGATATACTTTGGACAATAGCTAAAAGTATATTGTTGAACGTAGTTTCAGTATCTTGCTTGGGTTAAAAAATATCTTCATTTATCTACTTGGTCGCTAGAGGTACATTGTCAAACATGGCTTCCTTTGCATTCATCCATCTTTGTGTTTGGAATGATGTTTGTCTAATGGTGTTTGGTCAATTTCTAAATTTTGGTGATATTCGCCGAATCTTGCTTGTGTGGGCAAAGTTCGATGACTGGCGAGGGTTGCTTAATCTTAGTTATTTTGGCGAAGTACATTGACTAGCATGGGTCATTGAGATTGCTATCTTTGGATTCGTTCATTGATTTCTAGTTGAGATTTCTCTTAGCTTGGTCAAACTTTTGGTGAGATTCGACTTTGCCCTCTTTGTTCGATCCAATCACTTCTCGTAAGAAGTAAAATTCTGGGAAGTTGGATTTGGAAATCTTATAAATAGCCCCCATTCCACTCCAACTCTCTCTCATCTTCATTCTTCTCCATATCTAAGTCCTCTCCGACCTGACCGGAGATGCTATTAGATAGAGGAGCTGAGATTAAATAGCTCTAACAAGAGCTAGCCCAAGTGAAGGACAATTCAATGGAGGAAGTCTGTATACTCTGCTAGTTGGTGGATTTGCTGTCGGCCCAAAAACGTTAAGCTCGAGTAGACTCTCGAGAACAAGTCTAAAGCTTGGTGCGAGTTGAATCACAACATGGACACTTTGAGCTTTGAGTGTCATGCTTTGCATAGAACCGTTTAGAGGCTGAGATGCAGATGAAGAAAGACTCATGGAGTACCACAAGCGAAGACCCTGAAAGTGATTACGTTTCGCAAGTGCCGACCTAGAACATAATTAAACGTTGTTCATTTTTCTCAACCCTGACGTTGAATTCTTCTTGTGTGACTAGGCTATGTTCCCCAATATTCATTTTGCTTGTGGAACAACACACCTAGGATAGCAAGAGCTGTTCTTACTTTGTGTTTCTCTTCTCTGTTCTTTAACCATCACACGGTTTGTAGGGATGAGAATTCACTTGTCTTGTAATCTGAGACTCTGAATGCTGCTTTTATATAGCAGAGTCCTTGATAAATAAGAGTGAACTCTTTATGAGATTGTCCATCCTTATGTGTTTGATCTATGCATAGTTTATCTTTTGCGCTTCAAGCAAAACTTAAGCTCTACATGTGATTTGTCGAGAATTCTGCTATTTCGGTGAAGCTCGCTCAATTCTTAGGTGAAGTTCACTAAGTCGATCAGTGAAGCTCATTCAAATTTTGGACTTAAGTGAAGTTTACTAAGTCAGTTGGCCGAGGCTCGTTCAATATTTCAGTGAAGCTCGCTAGACTGATCAGTGAAACTCACTGGAGAAATTTGAAACTTCAAATCTTTGACTTTTGCAGCTAAATTTGGGGTGAAGATCACTTTTAGGTGAAGTTCAGAGCGATATTCTCGGGTGAAGTTCGGGGTGACATATTAGGGTGAAGTTCAAGGCAAAATATTTGGGCAAAGTTCACTGAAAGCCTATAAATATACTATTCATCTTCTTATCATTTCACTATGTTTTCAAAACCCTTGATATCTTCTGACTCCTTCAAACCTTTAGATCTCTGACTCTCTTTTCCATTCAGTACACCCCCAACGTCAATTCAACAAAAAAAAGAACATTGCCGGTGGATCTCTTCAGCCAAAGACCACCATAGCACCGCCACAGTTGGAGCTTGCGTCAGGTAAACTTTGAACCCATCAATGGTGGTGTTTTTTGATCTACTGAAATAGCCCCCTTTGGGCTTGAATAATGCTCTAAGGCACTTAAGTCTTTTTCGCTGTCAATGGCAAGACTTTCATGACCATATTTGGTCTCATCTATGGGTTTCACTAGAGGTGATGAAACTTTGGCAGCCACCATCAATAACGCTCTACACAGCGAACTTCGCTTCTCAGGCGAACTTCGTCTGAGCGAGGTTCGCTGATTTTGTCCATTGGGCTTTTGAGCAAACTTCGTTCTGAGCGAAGTTTGCTGATTTAGTCCACTTGGGCTTTGAAGCGAACTTCGCCTACACTCTCAACATCTAGCTCGCTTTTCTGTAGTTAGTGGTGGGATGACCTTCACTTATGAGTGAGCTTTGCCTAAGTAGACCTAGCCAGCTTTGCTTGTGGGATCAAAGAGTTAGCTAATAACCTTTTGAGCCATGTATTCTGATTTGTTTTTCTCTCTCTTGTGTAGTTACCTTGGCAAATATGTGTGTTAGCCATCATAGCCACATTCGCACAATGGGAGTCATGATCCCATGTTGATGTACGTCTTCAAGGGGAATATCTCTCTATTTTTTTGAGAACAACAGTCTGGAGAGGACCAATGCGATCTGTATCAGGAGCACCAATACTTTGAGAGAGCTCATCACAGATCCTATGTTCTCTATCCAAAAACTGATCAATTGGGGAAACCCCAGTTTCTGTTTGGTGATGGCAACCCAGGAGGCATCTTTATTTTCAACCAAGAAAAGGAGCACTGATATTACGTCTAGAGAGATAGTCATTTCTATCTACCGGTAATGAGTGACAAGTGTCATTTATGTACCTACGACATCTCTCAGTTCCCCATCTGATATAATTATCTCTCACTAATAGACAAGACAGTGTGATGGTGGGTTGCCTAAAATACGACACCTTCCTTTGTCAAGAAGGGTGCTTTGGTCTTAATATTGTGTGTCTCCATCCTAGTTTTGTCAAAGTGGACGCTCCCACCAATGAGGTCCCTATAGTTCTAAATGTGTTTGGAAATCAATTCGTTGACATTAACGGACAATATCTAGAAGAGGATGTTAGGTTCCTTGGCTAGATCAGATCAACTGATACAAAGTGGTGGGCACGTTTGATTGATTATGCCCTTGCCACTTTTGGAGAGAGATTATTAGAATTGGGACTCTACTCTGCAGTATGAGCTTCCAAGTATGGTGTTGATATTTGTGTACCTGTATTGTATAACATTCTAGAGCTATAATGTTGACAGCAACACCTTTTTCACTCCAACGGGGCTGATTGGAATAGCTCTGCATGAGATATTTGAAGAATCTCGGCTGCTAATGGGAGAACGACCATGTGAAGAGTTCTTTCCTATGAGTGTAGAGTTGGTGGCCATGGATCACTATACTTAAGTTGGTGAGGTGTTTTGGGAGTTGGTTTGCCACTTTCACATTTTCCACCAAATAGTTGCACATGCTACACATGACCCCATATTGCCCGCGTACCGTGGGCAGAGGACCTCTTCCCGAATGTGAGAAAAAAG
The DNA here is from genome assembly GCA_037177215.1 of Asparagus racemosus. Classification (NCBI taxonomy): domain Eukaryota; kingdom Viridiplantae; phylum Streptophyta; class Magnoliopsida; order Asparagales; family Asparagaceae; genus Asparagus; species Asparagus racemosus. The sequence continues at coordinate 4,700 of JBAKGM010019574.1, read as the reverse complement.
GGAAGAGTTGAGCCAATTTCTATGACAACAGGTCTCTAGGTAGAAATCAATATCTTCAAGCACGGTCCTATAGTTCACATTGCTGAATAGGATGAATGTGGGTTTCATGCAGGGGATACTTTTAAAAGTTTCCACCATCAAGATAAAGAACCTATTTCTGCTCAGGCTTTAGTTGTGGGATTTCTATCGATCTAGTTGAAAGGATGCATCATACCCTCTTAGCTAAAAGACTGTACCTCGATTAAAGTGCTATATTCTATAACTTTAATTACTCATGGGGTTTTGCTTCCCGCTATGGTCAGTTATATTCATCATGGACCAAGGGAGCTGGCCACTAAGTATTTGAATTAGGAAGAGGGGTGTGTTTCAGGTCTTTTTAGATTGTAATTAAGTTAGATTACAATTGAGAGACAACAATGAAACAAAAGAAAATTTGTAGTTCCTGGGGTTCTTTTCTGTGTGCCGATGGAGCATCGATCTTGTACTCCGTTGACGAACTAAATCAAGACTCACGAATCTTTTGCTGTTGATGAGGGTTGAATCACTTGGAAGGTAGCTCAACCTTTTTTTTTATGAAACTACTCTGTGTGTGCGTATGTGTCACTTAGCTCTCTCCGTGCATGTACTTTTTTCCTGAACGAATGATCTCCTCTCCTTTTATAGGCTAAAAGAGAAAGTTAATGACTTCTTTAGAACGTGGGCTGGTGGCCACTAAAATAGAAGATAGTGGGGGCAGTTATCCCCTAAAAATAGCTCTAAAACGCTATTTGGGTGAACTTCGTGGTTCTGGCGAAGTTCGCAGAAGGCATAGGTAAAGTTGGCTATGGTCGTAGGCGAGGGCCGCTCGAACGTGGGGGCACCTCCTTCAGAAGTGGAAGACTCGGTCCACTCTACTGTCGTGGGTGGAACTCTTTAGTTGACGACCTTCACTTGTGAACTCGTATTTAACACAGAATCCGATCTTTGGCAGGGTTGGCATTGGTCATTAGACGACCTTCGCTATAATCTGTTATGGGCTTGGTTTTAGGCCCATGGGCGTTCACTTCTTAGGTCCAAGTTAATCATTAGCCTAGGTGAAAATATATTTTGACCATCTACAAGACCCCCCAAAGTTTTCAAGATCCTGCATTCATGCTTGTAGCAGGGATCGAAATACTTGGGGTAAAATAGCGAGAGGTGTACTATTGAACGTAGCGTGAGTTGTCTTGGTTGGATAAAAATCCATCTACTTGGTTACCAGAGGTGTACTGTTGAACGTAGTTCCCTTGAGTGTAGACTTGTATCGAAGGCTTGATGTAGATTGTGTTTCCCAAATCCATGTTTGGGACGAAATTCACCTCTTCAATTGCTGAGGTGGAGTTGATGAATGAGTGAAGGTGGCTCATTTCTTTGGGTTGCTGATCGAAGCTTGTCGCCTGGCGACGTTCGTTGGTTAAATAAAAGCTCGTGTTAAATGAGCTGTCTCCAGTGAAGCTCGTGGTTCGTTATGGAGATAGAGTCTGTCGAGATTCTCCTCTTGATTTATGCCGTGATCTGCAGCTGGTATCTCTTGATCGGAGATTTGTGAGATCCGCTAGGGATTTGACCGCGTTTTAGGCTAAAATTAGCCTCTTTGTCTGGTCCCATCAAATCTCGAAGACGAGATATTCTCGGGAATTAAAATTTGAAATGGGCTATAAATAGTGGCCATCCTCATCCATTCTAGTCACCTTCACCATCTTCTCCTTCTTCTTCTTCATCTTTATGGCTGCACCTATATTGCATAAGCTAGAGATGCTCCTCGACAGAGGGGCTGAGATAAGAAAACTCCAAAAGGAGTTAGCCCAAGTGAAGGGCAATCAAGCGGATGAACACCACATACTCCGGCGCTTGGCGGAGTTATTATCAGACGAGAAGGCTATGCTTGAGCAGATCATCGAGAACCAATCTGCTGCTTGGTGTGAGCTTTATCGTGATAGGGATGCGTGGAGCCTTGAATGCTGTGCTCTTCGTAAGACCGTTCGGCGACTGAAATGGCGCTTGAAGAAAGACCCTTGGGTCTCCACGAGTGAGGACTCCGATAGTAACTCGGTGTCACAAAAGTGAACCTAGATCGTAATTAGATGTTGTGTGGCTAACTCAGGCCCAACATCGATTTTTGACGATAGGAAGTGCTTCTTCCTGTAGACATAGCTCAATTTGAAGCGACAGGGGCACTTCCTATCTCTCAGTTTCGTGTGACTAAGGAAACACGAGTTGTAGCTTGGTGCAGCTCGTGTATGCTCCTCAGCTATCACACTACCCATATCTTAGGAATATATGGCAGTAGCAAATAGCAACAAATATCCATCATCTTTGTAATTGGATAGTCTGAATGTCGCCTTGTAGTTGAGTCTTCGATCAATAAAAATGAACTTTTCTTCATTTTGAAATTGTCTAATTTCTTGTGTAATTGATCTGCAAGTTGAAGGGAGTCTGGATTTTGCATAGCTTAGACTTTGCATGGAATTAGAGTATTCGGAAGTGAAGCTCAGGCTTCCTTGTGTTAGCTGGAATTGATTTGAGGCCCGCTAAATGATGTCTCAATCGAGTTGAGATTTAGTGAATTTTGCCAAGTCATTTTGGTGAAGTTCACCCTATCGATGCCGTTGATAATTGAGCTAAGGTTCGCTCAATTCGGAGGCTTAGTGAAATTTTCACTATAGCGTTCTGGCGAGGTTTGCCTCAACGCTCTGCGAAGTACAACTTTTTGAGGAACAGTCACTTTAGGTGAAGTTCACACAATTGAGTCTTGGCGGATCTCATCAAATTGATCGTACGAGGTTCATCCAAAAAGTTTTTAACTCAAGCTTGGAATATTTGGTGAATCTCATTTGAGACGAAATTCTGGGCGAGGTTCAAGGTCGGAATCTCGAGTGAAGTTGAAGGCAGAATCTTCGGTGAATTTGATAGTGAGATATTCAACGAAGGTTGTTAGCGAGAAACTTGGCAGATCTAGAGGCAAGATCCCTGGCGAAGTTCGTTAGCGGGATATCTGGTGAATCTGGGGTTGAGATTTTTTAGCAAAGTTCACAGCGAAGAGTTTTTAGCGAGATTTGGGGGAATCTCAGCTTATAAATAGGACTGTTCATCTCCCTCCTCTTCACTTTGAAATCATCTTTTGAACTCTCAAACTCTAGTTTTCTTTAAGAACTTTCAGAGCTCGTCAACCATGGCCCCTCATCGTGCTATTTCCAGAGGAAGAAGCTCTGCTCGAGGAGTTTGACGACACGTGTTGAGGATGCACCGGCGCTGCTGGAGCTAGTGATGGGTAAGCGTACCCATTAATGGCGATCTTTGGATTTGCCTTAGCCCATTGGGCTTTAATCAACGCCTCATGGAGTCTAAAAGTCGATATGCCATTAAAGGCGAGACTTTCTAGACTATTCATAGTCTTTTCTGACAAGTCTTCATTGCTGGCGACGAGGCTCTGTTAGTGGCCATTGATGGCGCTTCTTGGTGAACTTCGTTCTTTGGGTGGAGTTCTTTAGCCCCTTGGGCTTTTGCAGCGAACTTCATTTCGGTGAAGTTCGTTGCGTTGTTTGTGCGACCCTCGCTAGGATGATGTTCACCATTTGGTGTTGTCCTTATTTAGGCAAGGTTCACTAATCAATGTTGGGTGAACTTCGCCAACATTGGAATAAAGCGAAGTTCGCTTTTCTTGGCTCTATCAACACTTAGTTGATGTATATGAGCGAGGTTCACAGCTCTTGGGTTAGTTTGACTTGATCGTTGTTGACTAACCCTTTTCATTGCTTCTGTGCAGTTGCCTATTCCAGAGATCTGGTGAATCGATATAATCACTTTGGTCATGATGGATCTCATGATCCTGAAGTGACACATGTCTTCCATGGGGAAATCCCATTGTAGGCGTTGAAAATCGCTGATCAGTGCCCGAACCAGACTCGTGAAGGGGGGTTCGCAATCGACGAACCATCGACCGACGCGACAAAGAACAGCTGACGACGCAATCACGCCACAAAATGCATGAAGCGAGTCGACGAATGTACGAACTGAGTCGACGAGGCGTATACGTCAACGGGGCGACATGTCGCGGAATAAATCCGACAACGAAGTCTCGAGTCAGCAAGAATCATGTGACGCGAGTCGATCACACTTGAACGTCAACACGGCACGGTCAACCGAATTCAGACGACGACACTGTGCCAATCCAATTCCGGACTTGACGAAATGATCAGATGAAACTGGAAATATCCGAAAGTGGGTCAGAACAGATGGCAAGCTGATAAGACGTCAAGAAAACGACGAACCGTCGAGAAGAAACGACGGAAAAAGTAGCGAACTTCGGCCAAATGGCCGAAGCGTTTCGGCCATGGCCGAAGTGCTTCGGCCAAGGCCGAAGTGCTCAGCCTTCGAGGCCAAGCCAGCACTTCCCCCCTGTTTTGCTATAAATACAGAGGGGGGGTCTCATTTGAGGAGGTTGGAATTTTTTGTGAAGCTTGGATCTCTACGCGGGAGCTCTGCAAATTCAACAAATTGCCGTCGGTGTCGATCGTTCAGCTACAAACGTCAGATCCACGCCGTTCAAGCGCAACACCGGCAGATCTAGGTCAGGTATTGTGATCTAAAACTCACCCTCCAGTCTAAGCTGCGTTTTAGACTCAGGGTACCCTCTAGTCTAGGCTGCGTCCTAGACTCAGGGATAGCGTGTGATTTCTCCT
>JBAKGM010019572.1:0-10339 GCA_037177215.1 Asparagus racemosus | reverse complement strand
AGACACTTGTTGTGTCTCGGCCGTTAGCGAGACACTTATTGTGTCTCACCATGAGCGAGACACTTTTTGTGTCTCGGTCGTTGGCGAGACACTTATTGTGTCTTGGCCATTGTCGAGACACTTTTTGTGTCTGAAGCATTTTCCATGTGTTTTATTATTATTTATGGGGCCCATTTGACCCTTTCAACATGTGAGGATGTTCATTTACACTAGTGGGCGGTTACATCCTTGAAAAACACCCACTAAGTGCATAAATGGGGCATTAAATGTGCCTTTAAAGCAGGAAGAGCGGTTACAACAGCTTGGAATTAAAACTCTTTGGCCGAGACAGTACAAACTGTCTCGTCAATAGCCGAGACAATTTTGGTGGCACGACACAAAAAGTGTCTCGCTCACTACGCAATGCTGGCAAGCCATAACTTGCATTCTTTTTAGCTGTTACACTTCCCAAAGGCTATAAATAGCCCCCTACGTCCATTGGGGTGGAGGATCTTAGGGGGGCGGAGCAAGATCTAGAATTTTGGCATCTTGAATCTAAATCTGAAGATCAAAACAGAGCAGAGAAAGAGCTCAACAATTCTTCACTTAGAGATTCCTCGAGTTTAAGCTTTGCCTTAAATCTTAGGAAGAGTAGATATGTTACTTAGCTAAGATATTTACTTAATTTCTTATTTTCTTAGCGAAGTAGAAACTCAACTTTATCAATTCGGCGATCATTGCTCAGTTGTCCACGGACGACGCGTCCCCGGCACAGGCAAACAACCCACAAAAGCAGGAGTTTGCTACGTAGCGACTTCTATTCGAGTTTTGTATGAGAGTGAGACTATATTCTTTGTATTAGAGAGAATTACACGTGTAATCTTTTATTTTGTTTTCATTTTGTACGAGAGTGAGACTATATTCTTTGTATTAGAGAGAATTACACGTGTAATTTTTCATTTTGTTTTCATTTTAAAACGTTTTGAAATGGAAACTACAAAGAATCCCGTTCTCGGCCTAAACAGTAATGAGCCATTGATGGTTCGGTTATTCGTTGGCACCCTTTGGGGAGCTGCCTTCGATTGGTACCGCCGTCTCAAGCCGAGGAGTATTAACAGTTAGGATGACATGGAGTCTAGTTTCCTTGCCAATTTCTTTGACGATGACACTGAGATATCCATCGGGACGTCGTTGGATGAAAAACAAAAGGATGGAGAAACTGTGAACAACTTCATCAAACAGTTCCGAAACAAGGCAATGAATTGTCAGGACCCGATAACTGAGGAGTTCATTCTTCAGACCTACCACAACAACCTCTTGTTGGACTTGCTCGAAGCAATGGGATGGCACCGTCCAAGACGTGGAAGGATTTGAAGGTGTGCGGGGAGCAAGACGAGCATTTCCTTAAGAGAAAAAAGGTAGAAAGAGGCCAGCAAGTAGCAGATGCTCCCAAGCAGAATTTCGTGCCATGCGGCAAAGGGAAGGAGCAGGCAAAAGTAGCAGTCGCGAACCAAACGTTCTAGCTGCAGTCGTCGCAACAACCGTAGCAGCGAGCGCCGCAGCAATCGCAGCCCCAATGGCAGCAAAGGCTGCAACAACAAAAGCTCTCTGCTTCGAGGTTCCCCAAAGTCTACTCCTTCAAGGAGGATGAGGTCCCCGGTATCTTTAAATACCTCCTGGAGAACAATAAGATCTAGCTGCCACCGATTGTGAATCAGGAGGAGGCCAATAAGGTCGTAGATCCGAAGTACTATGCGTTCAACAGAGCGGTACACCACCCAACAAAGTTGTGCCACCATCTCGAGGATAAAATTCAAGCCTTGATCAATGTAGGGGTCATTACCCCAAAGCAGTCCAAGGAAAAGAAGATGGGGGCGAACGCAATATCCATCAGCTTCGGATCAGTGCCTCTAACTTGATTTCAACTGAAACCTGTTGTTAAAGTGGGGATGAAGATAGTGAATGATGATCCTCATAGGCAACGCGAAAAGGGGCTCGTGCTACGTACCCCCGCAAATGGCGAGATTCTTTGGGTCCACCCTGACCTACTCGAAGATGATCAGTGGACGGCCCCAAGAAAAAGTCAAAGGGCAAGGGGAAACTATGCCATGCCACTTCAGCAGTCTTGGAGAAGGATGACGAACGAATGGTGACATTCCATCTTTTCAATGAAGAACCTAAAGTCTTCGCCACTAGGATCGGACACGAGTACAAGTACAAGTATCCCGAAGCTCCTGACCCAAACGCTAAGACGTTGACGGAGCTAGGAGTGGCGATAACTCCTCCTACGCATGCTGAAAAAGCACAGCAGTAGGCAGCCACCAAGGAGGACGTGTCAAAATCGAAGGAGAAGCAACCCCAACAACAGGAGGTTTAAGCCCCGAAGCAGTCTCAATTCAATCATCCGATTGGTAGAGACAAACCGGGAAGCTCAAACTCTCCGTACCGCTTCGATGTTATGGCCCAGTTGGCTAACATCCCAGCAAGGATGACCCTCTATGAGCTACTATGGTTGTCAAAATAGACTAGGGAGGCCCTACAGGAAGCCCTAGCTGACTCTGAAGTATCCCTCACTCAGATCAAACCAAGTCCTGAAGAACCGAAGTCTTCAGCCTAACATTGCAACCTCGCAACCAAACACTTCCCCTGCATCGCCTTTACCAAGGAGGATATGCAGATGAAGAACTCAAAGCATGACAGGCCCCTATACTTTCTGGGTACATTGACTCTAGTGAAGTTAACTGGATCCAAGTTGATCTGAGTTCCGCTGAGAGTATCATACCCCTCCGTCTGATGTATAGCCTTGGGATTCCTACCAGTAAGTTGGCATCTACATGCACAGTGATCTATGGATTTAACACTAGTGGGTCTCGGCCACTAGGTAAAATCTAGATAAAGTGCTAGATGGGAGATCTGAAGTCTGAAGTCACATGCTATGTGATTGATGCAGGGACTTCCTATAATTTATTGTTGTGTCAGCCATGGATTCATAATAATGTTATAGTCCCCTCCACTCTTCATCAGTGTCTAAAATATGTTGACACGATAATGAGATCAAGACGGTGGTCGTGGATAAGCAACCGTTTAAGGGGTTGGAGAACTACTTTACTGACTCCCTCCTTTACGGTCACAAGTAAGATACTGAATCATCGGCCCAAGGTACGGACGGCGACGGGAAAGCTGATACCGAAGCGGGGCATGATTACGATGGTGGTTTTATCATAAATGACATTATACCCTTTGTATTCAATCTTGACGATGAAGAATCGTTGGATGAAAGTTATAATTGGCAACTAGCCGATAATGAAATAAATGACAATTTAGAGTACTCGTTGTCTCTTACTGATGTGATGACAGGATTATACGATGACCCCGAGATGCACATACTGATTCGGTCATCTTGTCTAACGCAGAAGTAGTTCTGAGGCTCTTTCAGGGTAACGCTCGTCATCCCGGGTAGAACAAGTGACGAAAAAGACTTGGTCTGTGGTAAAGGAGATGCAATTTCAACACCGGACCATTTTTTGAGGGAGGACATCAACGACAACGAGCCTGACTTTCATCTCTTCAGATACAATCCTGAAGCACAGAACCTCGTGAAATAATGGGGGTACGACTTTGCACAAGGAGAGGGTCTTTGTTTTGGACGTGGTCCTCAAGTCCCGCCCAAGGCTGCACATATTCCAAAAGGGAAACCCGATAATCACTACACATTCAGGAGAGGATTGGGCTATGTATCCTCTTCAGAAGATGAATGCTACTGGTTGATCGATAATCGATTAACCGATCTAGGAGATGGACATTCATCTGATTCATCCACTTAGGATTCTGATGTCAGCATCGGTGAAGCGTTCAAGGGTCTAATGTCAAATATGACTGCACCTGACCCCACCACGACGGAGGATGATGAGGAGATACCAACATGGGAAGACCTGTGGATCCATCACCTTAGTATGCAGGATGGAGACCGGTTCGAGCAAAGAGAACCCCCCACCAAGGATGAAGTGGTCCAGATCAATATGGGTGATGAAACACACCCTAAGCCCATATTCATCAGCAACAGTCTCCCCCCTAAGGAGAAAGAAGAGTTGATTGCTCTTATCATGGAATATATCAACGTTTTCGCTTGGAGCTACGAGGACATGACAGGACTCGACCCCAATGTGGCAACGCATCGTCTCAACATCAAAGTGGATATCAAACCCGTCAAGCAATAGCAAAGACGATTTTGTCTACAGATTATGGAGGCAATCGTTGCGGAAGTAAAGAAGCTTATAGAGTCAGGATTCATCAAGGAAATACAACATCCAGAGTGGGTGGCGAACATCGTTCTAGTCTTGAAGAAGAATGGGACGATCAGAATTTGCATCGATTCCAGAGACCTAAACACCGCATGCCCAAAGGATGACTTTCCCCTTCCAATTACCGATATTATTGTTGACAATATGTGTGGGCTAGAGAGAATGTCGTTCATGGACAGTTTCTCGGGTTACAACCAAATAAAGATGCACCCAGATGATGCAAAATCTGCAGTATTTAGAACTCCCCTCGGCATCTTCTGTTACACAGTCATGCCGTTCGGTCAGAAGAACACAGGCGCCATGTACCAGTGAGCAATGACTAGGATTTTCCAGGAACATCTCTGGAAAACGGTCGAATGCTACGTCGATGACTTAGTCGTGAAGAGCCACAATAAAAATGACCACATCAAAGAGCTGAGGATAGTATTCGACCTCATGCAAACTCATCAGTTAAAGTTGAACCCTGCCAAGTCTTTCCTTAGAATGTCCAGCAGCAAGTTCCTCAGATTCGTTGTCACCAACAGGGGTATTTATGTTGATCAGATAAAGTGAAGGCAATGCAAGAGTTGCAACCTCCGAAGAACCTAAGAGAACTCAGAGGGTTACAGGGGCGATTGGCTTATATTTATCAATTCATATCAAATCTCTTCGGAAAATGCTAGCAATTCTCCAAGCTAGCTAAGAAAGGCATATCATTCGTCTGGGACGACGCCTGTCAAAAGACATCAAGGATATCAAAGTATATCTAGCAAATCCTCCTGTTCTCATTGCATCGCAGTCGGGTAAACCGCTCTTGATTTACACCAAGGCGACAAACCATTCGTTAAGCGCTTTGCTCGCACAAGACGATGACGACGGTCACGAACAGGTGTATTATCTGAGCTGGACTTTAGTGGGTGCTGAATCCCGCTATCTGATGATCGAGAAACAGTGCCTTGCGTTTGTGTTCGTGATCCAAATGATGCGGCATTAGTTAGTTGGGTAGACAATTTACGTTATCTCCAACGTAAATCCAGTCTGGATATTCATGAGACAACCAACTTCCATGAGTTGGCTATAGACATCAAAAATTGCCTATAAGACCCTGAACCAGACTCGTGGCAAGGAGTTAGCATATGGTGAGCCATCTAACAATCTAACGCTGATCCAACGGCAAATGGTTGATGACGCGAACACATAAAGGGAATCAACGAGACGGCACTGGGGAAATCGAAGCCACGACGCCGAGGGAATCAACAAGAGGGCACCAAACAGACTCGAACGTCAATGGAACTGAACCAATCGGACTCTAGAATCGACGAAACAATCAACTAGACTTAGGATTCAATCAACTGAATAAATCGGGCTAAAAAAAGAAGACGCCAAAATGAAGCTACGAGGGCGCCGAGGCCTAGGCCACTCGGCCTTGACCGGCCAAGGCCAAGATGGCTCGGCCTTGACGGGCCAAGGCCGAGACAACTCAGCCAAGGCCGAGCCATAGATTCCCCCCCCCCTCAAAGCTTATAAATAGAGAGTGGGGGTCTCAGTTGTACGGGCGGGGGAAAAATTCAGATCTGGGCTGGGATTTTTACAAAGGCGAGACCTTTTGACAGCAGATTTCTTGCACACGGAGTTCAACTGACGCAAATCTACAGATCTACGCATCCACGAGAGGAGATCATGCTGATCTAGATCAGATCTATAGATCCACCCTCAGGATTAAGCATGGTCTTAATCGCAGGGTTCGTGCGTGACTTCGGTTGGTCGATTTCACCCACTCCGGCAATTATCTCCTTCATGAGTTAATTCCCGTCGGCGATTATTTTCTTTGTGAAATAATTCCCACATATCTATAGATCTCGCATCTGGATCTAATCATGCAGTGGTCCACAGATAGAATAGAGTCCCGGCATAGGCAAAGATACCCACGCAAGCAAGGATCCGACGAACGGGTCCCGCATTTATTCAACAAGAAGGAAAAAGTTGTAATCTTTCTTTTTGATTTTTATTGTAAGCCTTATAAAAATGCGATCTTTTTTCTAAATCTTGTTGTAAGCGACCGAAATTTGTAACGAATTCGTCAATGGAAATCAAAGCGACTTTTCCTGCGAACAAGTGGGAGCCAACAGTCTCAGATCTGAGATCGTCGTGTCGCAACCGCGGATCCAGATTCTAGTCGAGGAAGAGGTTGAATATGAGTTCGACCAGCAGAAGTTCGAGGAGTATCTCTCCTCCTCATCTAGATCTGCCTCTCCTAGCAAGTCCAGAAGGATCTCCGCTGTAAGAAAGATCCATTGGGCCTCAGATGCTGAGTCCCAGGAGGAAAATTCTAGCCCCGCTGCTGCTAAAGTTGCAGGTAGGGGCAAATCCCCCTCGGCGCCCACAGCATCCGTTCCCTCGATGCCGGGGACAACCGCAGATGGTGCGCCCGCACTCTCGAAGAGAGCCCGGTAGCGACGGCGCTAAAGCATGGCACGTAGGTTCGCCAAAGCCATGCAATCAATGGATGGGATCCGCTACGAGGCGGATCTAAGATTCAGATTAAAGTAGAGGCTTCAGCCTCAGGTGATTGATGGCCCCTCCAAGCCGTCGACAAGAGAATGGGTCCAAGTCAAGCGGAACCGTTGGATACTGGAAGAGCGCATCCGAAAGCGCTGCGCACTCCTTGCGCATGCACGGGCTTTGGTGCAAGAAGCCCTCAAATTGAAGAAAGAAGAGGTGGCCACGAAGCCATCGAGAACCCGCCAAGTCTGGAGGCTAAAATCTGGCGCCCCAGCCCAAGCCTCCATTGCACCGAGGCCAAGTTCAGCAGGCGCCCGAACTCCAATCCCCACGGTGCTAAGGCCAAAGTCCGCGGATGCCCCGACTCAACTTACTCCGGCGCCGAGGCCACCGTCGACATCCACATCTAAACTTCTGGCTAAATTGGTTCCAGCTTCAACTGGCAAGCCAACAATCACGGAGCGCCTCGGCCTGTTGCAAGATGATCGAGGCAAAATTCTGATCAAGGAATGCCTGGGTCCATTGAGGAAATCAAGGGTCACTCCTAATGCAGGAGGCCACACCCACCTCAAAGACAGGGAGACCCCTCTAGCTCTACACATCGGACTGTGGATCGAAGTTCAAGAGTCCGTCGAGACTTCAAGCCCACACAGGCGAATGTCAAGATGAGTCAACTTTTGAGAACTTTGATAAAGCAGTTCGCCCTCAGAAGGAGACATTTTTGTCTGATGACAATGACATTATATATGAGAAGTCATGCCAACACACGACGGGTTGCTCCGGCATTCATGCCGATGAGTTGTACTACCGTGCTGGGGGTACGAGTAAATCCCAAAAGAGGAGTTCCTGTGAGAAGCGTGCGCCGTGCCTCTATTCCAAGTTAATCAGGGCATTGCTATTGGAGTGTAACTACACCAAAGCAGCTCCAGAGAGGGTATTAGTCTTCGACAGACTCAGTGCTGAAATGCTGAAGCCCAGGTTAAGACGCTTCCGCAGGAGAAGGTCAGTGTCTCAAAGCGATGAATTGCCGAGAGTCACCATCAACATGACGGGCAGAGTGACATCAACTCGTGTCGGTCCCCGACCATCCGATCGAATAAAGCGGTTGCAGACCGGGACTATTCGGTGGTCCAATTGCGACAAGATTCTGAAGGGGTTGCTGTCAGATGATGAAGTGTCAGATGCTGGCTCTGCAATGGCTTCCGATAACACGGTTTCTAGTGAGGGGCAACCCTGAGAAGCACTCATGATCAGTGCAGAATAGGTGGCTACAATGCTTGAAGAGGCTATAGCCAAACAGAAGGCGAACTTTGAGTTCGAAATGGAGATAGCTATGTAGCAGATGAGGGAAATGCATGATCAACAGATCCAGGCACTGATGAATCGCCACGGAGAATCTAGTCATCAAAATAATATCAACCAAGTAAATAGTGACACAGACAGGGAGGAGGACCGTGACGCCAAAAATCCACCTGATGAACAGAATGCTAGGGGTAGTCACGAGAACGCCAGTGGCAATGTCGTCGTACAAAAAATGAGAAGATAAAGGACCTCGAGAGTAAGATCAACACTTTGATCTTCGCTCAAGAGGTAAAGAAGATGGGTATACCATGTCCGTACCCAAGGGAGTGGGAGTAGGTCCCATATCCGTCGAAGTTTAGTTTGATTAACTTCAAACCATTCGACGGAAAAAGATCCCCCACTCAGCATTTGATATACTTCAAGTCTCACTTGGGGGTTATTTCTGGAAATGAGCCCTTGATGGTTCAGTCATTGGTTGGCACCCTTCGAGGAGCTGTCTTCAATTGGCACCACCGTCTTAAACCAGGGAGTGTTAATAGCTGAGACGACATGGAGTCCATGTTCCTTACAACCTTCTTCGACGATGACACCGAGATATCTATCGGGACATTGTTGGATGAGAAGCAGAAGGATGGAGAGACTATGGATGCCTTCGTCAAGTAGTTCCACAATAAGGTGATAAATTGTCGAGACCCGATAACTAAAGAATTCATTCTCCAGACCTGCCACAACAACCTCTCATTGGACGTTCTGGAAGCAATTGGAACGGCGCCGTCTAAGACTTGGAAGGATTTGAAGGTGCGTTGGGAGCAGGCTAAGCGATTCCTCAAGAGGAAGAAGGCAGAAAGAGGCCAACAGGCGACATACGCTCCCAAGTAGAATTTCGCCCCACGCGGCAAAGGCAAGGAGCAGTCGAGAACAGCAACCGCAAACCAAATGTTCTAGCTGCAACCACAATAACAGAAGCCCTCTGCTTCGAGGTTCTCCAAAGTCTACTCCTTCAAAGAGGATGAGGTTCCCGGTATTTTCAAATACCTCTTGGACAACAACAAGATCCTTATGCCACCGATCGTGAACTGGGAGGAGGCCAATAAGGTCATAGATCTGAAATACTATGCGTACCACAGAGCGGTACACCACCCAACGAAGTCACGCTACCATCTCAAGGATAAAATCCAAGCCTTGATTGATGTGGGGGTTATTACCCCATAGCCATCCAAAGAGACAAATCGGGAAGCTCAAACTCCCCGTATCGCATCGATAACATGGCTCAATTGGCTAACATCCTGGTGAGGATAATGCTTTATGAGCTACTGCGTCTGTCCAAAGAGACCTGAGAAGCCTTACAAGAGGCCTTGGCTGACTCTGAAGTGTTTCACTCAGATCAGGCCAGTCCCTGAAGAGCCAGAATTGTCGGCAGCCGAGGAATGCAATCTCACAGCCAAACGCCTCCCCTGCATTACCTTTACCATAGAGGACATGCAGACGAAGAACTCGAAATATGACATGCCTCTATACTTTATAGGGTACATTGGCTCCAGTGAAGTTAACCGGATCTAAGTTGATCCGGGTTCTGCTGTGAGTATCATGCCCCTCCGCCTGATGTACAGCCTCAGGATTCCTGCCAGTAAGCTGGCATCAACAGGCACCGTGATTCTACGGATTTAACACCAGCGGGTCTCGGCTACTTGGCAAAATCCGAGTTAAGTGCCAAATGGGAGATTTGAAGTCTGAAGTCACATGCTATGTGATTGACACGGAGACTTCTGATAACTTATTGTTGGGTCGACCATGGATCCATAATGTTATGGTCCTGAACCCTAGCAGACGATAATCCTCTCGACTAAGGGGGTAAAATCCTCCCAAACGACAGCCAAATGTGACTCGGACGCACCAACAAAAGCTCCACCAGATGACTCGGGCATCAACCTCGGCTGTCTCTCCCCCTAGGACGCCAAGTGTGGCCCTAGTAGAGGAGCCGCTAAGCTGACCGGCCCCCTCTCGTGGGCGACACGAAAGGCGGTACTAGTCAGCCCCTTCTCGTGGGCGACACAAAAGGCGGTACTAGTCGGCCCCTTCTCGTGGATGGCACGAAAGGCGGTACCAGTCAGCCCCTTCTCGTGGGCGACACGAAAGGCGGTACTAGTCGGCCCCTTCTCGTGGGCGACATGAAAGGCGGTACTAGTCAGCCCCTTCTCGCGGACGACACGAAAGGCGGTACTAGTCGGCCCTTTCTCGCGGACGACACGAAAGGCGGTACTAGTCGGCCCTTTCTC
>JBAKGM010019571.1:0-10343 GCA_037177215.1 Asparagus racemosus | reverse complement strand
CAAGAAAGCTTAAGGTTCCATAATGAAATCGGGTCAAGAAAATTACAAAACAATTAAATCTACGCAAACCAATCGGTCGGTCAACCGATTGGCCAACCGATCTGCCAACAGATTGGCCAATCGAGTGGTTCGCAATAGATTTGGTCTAATTGCTGATATTTAATCCTTGGTCTTTAAGTTTCATCCAAAGGTTCCCTTTCATTGTTGTAGGCCATAAATAGGGGTAGAGAGTGAGGGGTTTGAGGGGTAGAGGGTGAGGGGTTTGAGTATGAAATATTTTGTAAAAACTCTATTTGGAGAAGAATGTTACTCTTAATTGAGAAGACCTTTCAAATTTATAACTTTCTGTTGCAATTAATAAAAAATATTTTCACCCCTTCATATTTTCTTTTCTTCTCTTTGTCCAAAGATGAAAAGAGGATGAAGATGAAAATAAGATGAAAATGAGGGTTTGTTTTTTATTCCTTTCTTTTCTTATAATATTTTCTTTTCACGCTTGTTTAATACTTTGTAGATGAAGATGAGGGTTTGTTTTTTATTCCTTTCTTTTCTTATAATATTTTCTTTTCACGCTTGTTTAATACTTTGTAGAGTAGATTTACACTCATGTCTTTACTTTCATGTATTTACTTTTATGTCTTTACTTTCTTGCATTTATTTTCTTTTCTTTAATTCACCTTGAGGCTAGAATCCTCCAGGGAATTGCCATTTTCTAAATATGGAGTTAATATTTGTGGGAATTCTAGAAATTGTTTGAAACTAGCTTTATAGCCTACTTATTCACATAAGATTGAGATTAGCTAAGTGGATCTATTCTAGATTCCTCATATCTTTAATTAATCCTCTATACTTTACTTTCTTGATTTTCCTCTTTACTCTTAATTATCATTTATTTGTTTTATTTGCCTTCATCTTATTCATCATTCTTTCTCTGCTCTCAATCTTATTTTGCTCTTATTTTCACATATTCACAACCACTCCTTATCTTTCCACTCTCAATCTCATTTTATTTTTATTTGCACTCAATCACAAACACCATGTTAATCTCCCACACTCACTTTCATCAAATTTCTTTTACCACACTCCTAATTGTCGCACACACAACATAAGAACCAATATTGATTAACTCTTACAACACTTTCCTTGTGGGATCGATAACTTTTTATACTATAACTTGATAGTTGTATACTTAAAACTTTAGGTACACACTCATAATCTACCTAACAGCTGACCATTCCAGGAAGCATATCCAGGTTGTATCCGTGAGCAAGTAAGGTCATGGGTAGGGCACTCTGATCGAGATGCAGTCCTTTGGTCGAGAGATATGACGCATCCTTTCATCCAGATTGACAGAAATACCACAAACAAAGCCTGAGCAAAAATAGGTTTTTCTGCTTGATGGTGGAAACTCCCAAACGTATTCCTTGCATTAAACCCACACTCATCCGAGTCAGCAGTATAATGAACAGGACCATGGTTGAATATCCTGGTCTCTACTTCATGCCCAGCAGCCATAGGGATTAGTTCAACCTTTTCTTTTATACTAACATTCTGAAAAAGGTACTCTGCCTAGGGCAAGCAAGTAACATGAGGGCCGTGTGCAGCATGCGCAACTGTCTGATAACAAATGAAGAAGTGGCAAACTAGCTTTCAGAACACTTCACCAAGATGAGAAAAGTGATCCATGGCCCTTTACTTTGCATATGTGGGGAAGAACTCTTTATATGGTCGTTCTCCCATTAGCAACTGAGATATCTCAAACGTCTCATGCAAAGCTAGGCCAATTGTCCCTATCGGAGTGAAAAATGTGTTGCTGTTAATGTTATATAGCTCCAGAATGTTATATAACACAAGTGCACAAATATTGACACCATACTTGGAAGCTCGTATTACAGAGTAGAGTCCTAAGTTCGGTAATCTCTCCCCAAAAGAGTCAAGAGAAAAGTCGATTAAATGCACCCACCACTTAGTATCAGTTGACCTGATCCAGCCAAGAAACTAGACATCCTCCTTCAGATATTGTTTGTCAATTTGGGTAAATTGATTGCCAAATATATTTGGAACAATAGCAACCTCATTGGTAGAGGTGTCTTCCTTAACAAAACCAGTGTGGAGGCCAATAATGTTGAATCTGAAGTATCCCTCCTTATATAAACTGCCCTCGGATTTCAAGCCGCCCACCATCACAGTGTCCTCTCTCTTAACGAGTGGGAACTACATCAAACGTGGGACAACTAAACTCTACTAGTACATGAAGGATACTTGTCGTTCTATCACTGGCAGATAAAAACAACAATTTCCCTTAGTACAGTACCAGCTCTCCTTTTCCCAATTGAAAATGGAGGTGCCACTTGGGTTGCCATCTCCAGAGAGGATCTAGGATTTCCCCATTTGTCAGTCTTTGAAATAGAGTATTCAGCATCTGTGATGAGCTCCCTCAAAGTATTAATGTGCACAAGTCGGATCGCATTGATTCTCCCCAAGCTTCTATTCTCGAAAAACAAGGGAATACTCCCATTGAACATGTGCGTTATCGTAGTTTCATTAGCCCTGCTATGTCCAAAATAGTTACGAAGGCTAATAGGCGTATTTGCCAGAAAAATTGCACAAAAAGGGGAAGACAAGTTAGAAGACAATCAATTATGCATTTGAGCCCATTAGCAAAGCTCGCCAAGTTTTCCTAGGCGAAGCTTGCTCACTAGAGAAGGTCATCTTAATACTAGATACACTAAAGTTGGCCAAGTGTTGGTGAGGTAGGCAAAGTTCGTAACAATAATAACCAACTTCAACTCCACAGTGAAATTCACTCAAGAGTTGGACTCAACTAGCAAACCTCGCTCAGGCGAAGTTCGCTCAAGAAGCTTAAGGGAACCAATTAGCAAACTTTTCTCAAGTGAAGTTCACCCAAAGGCTCAATAGGCTGAAATAGCAAACTTCACTTGAGAAGCGAAGTTCACATACAGAACGTCATCAATGGCAACCAGCAAGACTTCACCATCGCCAGCTAAACCCATGAATAAGACCAAGTGCAGTCATGAAAGTCTCGCCATTGACGGCAAAGTAGATTTAAGTGCCCTAAAGCATTGTTCAAGCCTGAAGGAGGCTGTTTTGGCAGATCAAAAAGCTTTGTCGTTGATGGGTTTTCAGTTTACCTGAGGTTATCTCCTACTGCATTGTTGTTGCGTTGGTCTTTGACCTACGAGATCCACCAGCAATGTTCTTTCCCTTGTTGAGTTGACGTCGGCGAGCCATTGAACCGAGTTAAGGAGTTTGGAGGTTTGAAAATTCTAAAGGGGTCTAGGATTTTGAAAACAGAGTGAAGGAGAAGAAAAGAAGATAAACAGTCTATTTATTGGCTTTCAGCGAACTTTACCTAGATATCTCGTAACGAACTTCACCTAAGAGTGATCTTCACCCCAAATCTAGGCACAGAAATTGAAATTTTCATTTTTCAAATTTTTTTTAGCAAGCCTCACCAATCAGTCTCATGAACTTCACTCAAAGATTGAATGAGCTTCGCTCAACTGACTTAGTGTACTTCACTTAAGGCTAAATGTTGAAGAGCCACACTTGACCGACCTAGCGAACTTCGCCTAAGTCTAAAAATCGGGTGAACTTCATATAAAGGCTTTACTTGGAGAATTTAATCAAACGATTCTTGCCAACATAAGAAACCTAGACTCTACCAGAGATATAAGGAGTACATTATGCACAGATCAAACATATGGAAGAAGACCAAAATCATAATTCTTTCATTGATTATAAATACTGCATACAAGCAAATTCATACTCTTGAAACTACAAGGATAGTAAACATTCATTCTTCTAACCTCAACAACAATCAAGTAATAAGGAGGAGAAAGAGAAAGCGAGAACAGCTCCTATTCACCTAAACCCTGTGACGGCTAAGAAATATAAAGGATCTACACCAAGCTACTAAGCTCATGTTCGCCATACTAAACAAAGATTGCTGAACAAAGTCTAGCCACACAGGGAAAATTTAGCATCGAGGTTGAGAAAAACACATGACGTCTAATTACATTTTAGGTCTGCACTTGTGAGACCTAATCACTTTCAGAGTCTTCGCTTGTGGAACTTCATGGGTCCTTCTTCAAGTTCCATCTCTACCTCCGAACAGTTCAAGGCATGACACTCGAAGCTCCATGCGTCCCTATTGCGGACCACTTCACAACATGCTTCTGACTTGTTCTCGAGAGTTTGCTTGAGCATGGCCTTTTCGTCCTGAAGTAGATCCACCAACAGGTGGAGAACACAGACTTCTTCTGTAAGATCGCCCTTCACTTGGGCTAACTCCTGTTAGAGCTGAATAATCGCAACCCCTCTATCAAAGAACTTCTCCGGTTGGGTTGGAGAAGACTTAGACATAGAGAAGTTGAGATGCGAAAAGATGAGGATGCATGGAGCTATTTATAAGCTCTCCGAATACAACTTCCGATAACAAATAACATCTTTTACGAAAAGTGATTAGACCAAACATAGAGGCTAAAAGATAGCCTAAATCTTAGGGTACTTAGTGAATCTTATTGAATATTTGACCCTAAAGAGAAATCCTAACCACAAATCCAAGCCCATATCTAGAGACAATAGCCTTGGCGACCCCCATCAATCAGCAAACTTCGCTCAAGTGGTCAATGTTTTGGGTTTTTTGTATTGCAATTGACGCAGATTATAATAAAAAATTACAATAAAATAAAGAAAAAATTTATATTTCCTTGGCCTCTTTTCTGTGTGCCAGTGGAGCGTCAATCTTGTACTCCGTTGATGGTCCGACTAAGACGATGTGTCTTTTACTGATTGATGATCTCTAATCTCTCAAAAGATAATACAATCTCCTCTGGATGAAGAGATATTAACAGATCTTTTCTCCCAAGAACTGTTAATTAAGCTAGATGACTAGCTGGAGAGAACGAATCTTTTCTCACAAGGATCGTTGATCGGGCTAAATGATTAGCTGATGATAATGATCTGTAAAGATCAATGAGAATGGAGGAGAAATGGGCTTTTTGTCTAGCCTCTGAATCTCTCTCTCTCTCTTTTCTCTATGGCAAAGACCTTTCCTCCGCCTCTCTCTTTTGCACCCTCGTGCCCCGTGCCCCGTTTGCTTCATGTTGATCATGCCTATTTATAGGCTTGGGAGCATTAAGTGGGTGAGTTAGTGGGCCTAAACTCCCCTTAAATAGGTGAGTTAGTGGTCATTAACTCCCCTTAACTCCCCTTAAATGAGTGAGTTAGTGGTCATTAACTGCTTCCTTAAAAGTAGCTTTTGAAAACGGTTATGGGCGAGGTTCACCAATATTGATCATGGGCGAGGTTCACTGTAGTTGTGGGCGAAGGTCATCACAAATGTGGGTGCACCTTATATGGAAGTGGATGACTTGGTCAACTTGAGTTGACGTAGGAAGAATTCATTGGTTGGCGAGCTTCGCCTATGAGTTCGAATTTGACATAGAATTCAACTCTAGGTTTGACCGACTAGTGATGCCTTTCGACTCAGCATGGGAGTCGACTCACATTCGATTTGATCGAGACGAGTCGACATAGGATGCTTGGCGAGGGTTGCTTCAGTCATTAGGCGAACTTCGCTATATGTCCCACATGGACTATTTGGGCAAAGCTCATTTTTTTGTGAGACTCGCTAGAAGCTTCACTTTGACTTGTGCTTGAGAGCGAGCTTCATTATGACTTGGGCGAGCTTCGCTATGGCTTGGGCGAGCTCCGATGATAAGTTCAGATTTGACTCAGAATCCAACTTGAACTTGTTTATTGACACGGCTGACTCGAGGACGCCTTTTGACTTGGCCCTAAGTCTATCTTGAGGATTGACTCGGACTTAAGTCCTCTTTGACTCAGATGTAGTCATGTTCGCATCTGATCTAAGTGAACTTTGCTATAGCCTACCATATGCTGATGCTTGAGTCTATCTGAAGTGTTTAGCCCATGGGTATTTACTTTTTGGACTTGGACTCAACATTGGTCCAATAGAGTATATTTTAGCTATCTATAAGATCCCCACCCCCCAAAAGTTTTCGTGACATTGTATTCAAACTTGTATAACAGGGAACGAAATACTTTGGGTAATCGCTAGAGGTGTACTGTTGAACGTAGCTTTGGTCGTCTTTCTTAGGCTGAAATATCTCCATTTGACTACTTGGCTGCCAGAGGT
The DNA here is from genome assembly GCA_037177215.1 of Asparagus racemosus. Lineage (NCBI taxonomy): Eukaryota > Viridiplantae > Streptophyta > Magnoliopsida > Asparagales > Asparagaceae > Asparagus > Asparagus racemosus. Next base: position 4,159 of record JBAKGM010019571.1, on the reverse strand, counting down.
GTACTAATAAATGTGGCTTTTCGTCGTTGGACTTATCTTAGTTGAATGCTAGGTTGCATTTTGTAGTGCTTGTTGTTGAGATTCCACCCAATTTTGTGTTTGGAACCCATATTTGGAGCGAAGCTGCTCTAGCGTGTCTGAATGTTTCCATAGCTGCTGGAGCATAGCTAGATCTTGGCGTAACTATTAGAATGTAGCCGGATATTGGTGTAACTGCTGGAGTGTAGCTGTATGTTAGCGTAACTGCCGTAATGGAGCTAGATGTTTAACCATAGTTTATACTCGTACGTAGCTGGAGTATTCCATCATCGCTACCAAGCTAGGGAGATTCATAGTATCCACAGTTTAGACTCTCGTGTAGTTAGAGCGTAGGAAACAGTTTATACTCATGTATCTATTAGAGTCAACATAGTTTAAACTCTTAAGGCGTTGGAACATGGAGAAGCAGTTTATACTTGTATACTCGTCGGAGTGTAGGGAGCAGTTAACCTCATTATCCCATTGGAGGTTAGGAAGCAGTTTAACCTCATAATCCCATTGGAGGTCAGGAAATAGTTTAACATCATAATCCCATTCGAGGTTAGGAGAGATCTACAGAGGTCTAATGTTAACCAGTCGACAGAATCAAACTGAGAGAGGTGTAATGTTAACGTATCAGATTTATAAAATTAGTACTGTTCAGAGGTGTATTGTTAACATAACAGTACTAAGAAATTTTTGACAGAGGTGTACTGTTAACGTGCCAAATAAAATGACCGACAGAGGTGTAATGTTAACCAGTCAGTTCAAAGGAGTCTGTAGGGAGACTACCATTTGGAAGTGTATTGTTAACTTAACGGTAAGAAATCGATAGAAGTGTAATGTTAACTAATCGATTTTTGATAAGAGTGAATCGACAAAAGTGTAATCTTAACCTGTCGAATTCGACAAGATAAGTCCATAGAGGTGTAATGTTAACCAGTCGATAGAATCAAACTAATAGAGGTGTAATGTTAATGTATCAGGTTCATAGAATTAGTACTATTTAGAGGTGTAATGTTAACATAGCAGTACTAAGAAATTTTGATAGAGGTGTAATGTTAACGTGCCAAATGAAATGATCGACAGAGGTGTAATGTTAACCAGTCAGATCATTGGATGGAAACCATTCAGAGGTGTAATGTTAACATCACGGTAGTAATGCATTTGGAGTCAAGCAAAGGTGTGATGTTAACTTGATGACTCGTTAGGGATTTTAATTTGATTTTGAATAAGATGATCAAGACTTACGGTCAGAGGTGGAAACTTGAACATGACCAATGTCTCTGTGGGGAGATGAAATTAGCTAGGATCAAGGGTAATACTTCTTGAGAAATTTTCCGTTGATTGGCGCCATGAGCCTATTGCCATTTTGGTCAATTAGGTGGTTGCTACATTTGAGTAGACTGTCTCTACTACAAATGGACATTCCCATTTGGGTTAGAATTTTCTTTTCGTCTTATGCATCATGACCATGGATCGACGAACGGCTAAGACCAGGTCACCTTCTTTGAAGGATCATTCTCTGACTCTCTTGTTTAAGGCTCTCGAAACCCGTGACTGGTAGATCTCAATTCGTTGTTGAGTTTAAAGTCTCATTTCATCTAGTGCCTCTAGTTCTTGGAGACGTTGTCGATGATGTTCTTCAGTCGTCATCTTCTTGGCAAGGGCGATTCTTAATGACGGTAGAATATGGCTCGGTCACTGAATATGTCTGAGGAATGACATGATCATGGGAAGTGAAGAGCACTACCCCCACACCTGTGGCAATAATTCTTTCATGGCTCCATTGCGATGCGCCGTTGAAATAGAGTTCCCACTCAGAGACAGAATGATTTCACAAGCATGGAACTTAGAGATTCTGGCTTCATCATGAGTACTTGTAGAGGGCTAACTTTTGATGTCATATAGGGTGTAAAGACCATCGTCAGAGGTGTAATGTTGAACTTGACGACTAATTGCTTTGGCAGATGTTGTACTATTAGACATACCGAATAAAATGGTGTTGCCATTAAAGGCTCAAGCCCTTATGAGATGAAGCCACAAATGCTGGTCTGGTGTCACTGTGGAAGCATTGCCATGGCTGTAGAAGGTTGGGTTGGTGTTGCTAAAGAAGCATTGCCATAGCCGTAGATGACTGGGTTGGTGTTGCTGAAGAAGCGTTGCCATAGCCATAGACGACTAGGTTGGCATTGCTGAAGAAGCGTTGCCATAGCCATAGACGACTGGGTTGGCGTTGCTTGAAGAAGCATTGCCATAGCCGTAGGAGGTTGGGTTGGAGGTTCTGCGCAACGAGATTTGAAGAGTGTTGAACTTCGATCAAGAGGTATGTCCCGTCTCATTGTCACCATCAGAGGATTGTCTTGTCTCACTATCATCGTCTTCATGACTTGACCACGAATTTATTGATTGAATCTCTCAGCGAATTTCTCAGCAATTTTTGCCTGCTCAATCAGACCTTTCCACGGATTAGCCTTGACAGCACCCATGTGGGCTTCCACTCAGCTGAGAAAGTTATATCGGCATGTCTGGAGCAATATTGGCAATGGCATGTCTCGACATCGTAAGGACAGGTTACAAAACGGTTCAATGTAATCTCTGACCGAATCATTCTCCTTTTATTTTTCTGAAAGGAGCCTAGTCATTGTCACATCAGATTGGTCCTCGTGGAATTGAGACAAGAACTGTGATTCCAAATCAACCCAGGATTTGACAGATCCTTCAGCCAGATTTTGGAACCAGTCAAAGGCTACCCCCTAAAGGGTGCTAACGAAAAGTCGCACCTTGATGGCGTTGTTCCCTACTACATTTCCCATTCGCTGATGGAAGTAGTAGGTATGTTGGTTTGGGGAATCTTTGCCATTGAACATGTGAAATATTGGCGGCTTAATCTTCATCGAATAAGGGACGGAGTCCCATTCAATGGGATAAGGTCGAGTGATCCCAACCTTCCTTAGCTCGATCTTCTGTGTAAGAGCATTGAGCTAGTTTTATAGACTTTTGAGCATTTTCAATTTACGCCTCGTCTTCAATGTACTGGATGTTTCAGACTCTGATCGAGAGGAGAAAACATCTTGTTTGTATAGTGACTCCTTATTGACGGAGATGTTAATTGGCTGCTTCCCTTTTGAAGTGCTCACAAGGGGCTGGGAAGTGAATAGCAGTTGTTGAAGCATATTTTCGAGTCGGTCTAAGCGCTCGTCGGATGCCTTCTTTTGGGTCTCCATCTAGCAAATTATATCATCGATGGCCTCTCTGTCTGCCATGTTGGTAGTCCACTCCTGCTCTTGAATTGAGTTAGGAGTTGCGTTTGACGCTATGGCCGAGTTAGCGTCATTAGCAAAAGGATGATCCACTTGTAGAGGAGTTCATCGAACAGGCGACCTCAAAACAGAGTAGTCAAAGGGGATAGCTACCCCCGTCTCGATCTAGTAAGGGGATAGACACTATTGGTCTCTGGATCTGATGTGCTAGCATCATCTTCTCGGGTTACACCGGTCATATTAACTGTGAACCCTTAGAGATCAAGGTCAAAAGCAGCCTTGTTCTTTTGAGATCACTATTGCCACTTGTGAACTTTTAAGGAAGCACGATGTGCATCACGAGACGCCTTAAAGAGAACCCCCAGAGGGGTTGTTGACTGAAGTCTAAATTTGAGGGACATTTGAGAATCCTGATCTTTGCTCTGGGCGAGGGTCGCTAAGACCTCGCTCGAGGCAAAGCTTATTTTCCTCCAGTGATACTGAGGTTCACTTCACTTTGGGTGAAGCTAGGGTTGTCTTCACTTTGGCGAAATTCACCCTACCTCCAGCGAAGTTGGGGCTATCATCGACGAGACTAGGGCTATCCTCAGAGAGGATTGTCTTGCTCTTGGCGGAGTTTGTTTTACCTTCGGTGAGGTTGGGGCTGTCTTCAGCGAGGCTCACCTTATTGTAGGTGAAGCTGGAGTTGTCTTCACTCTGGGTGAAGTTCATTTGGCTTACAGCGGGTCTCAAACTGCCTTTGGTGAAGTTCGCCTTGACATATGCGAGGGTCAATTTTGACACTAGGTTTGCATTGCGGCGAATTTTGCGATAACTTCTCACAGTTGCCGTCGATGATTGGTTCGAGGAAATGAATTTGTCAAACTTCGCTTGGTCAA
>JBAKGM010019570.1:0-28736 GCA_037177215.1 Asparagus racemosus | reverse complement strand
CAAAATTATTGACAAAACTTCCTGAGGTGCTCGATGTTCCATGGGTGTTGCAAGATCCTCCCATCTGGGCTTCTGAGTCGGTACTTTCCTGGGCGCAGCTCTCCCAGGACAATGTAGGGTCCTTCCCAGTTGGGGGGCTAGCTTGCCACGCCTAGTGTCCTTGTCGAACGCTGCCTTCCTTTGCACGAGGTCGCCAATTCTAAATCTTCTTGGTCGGACTTTGCTATTGTAGTACTGGGCAATCCGTTGTTAGTTGACAACTTGCCTACGCAGGGCGGCCGATCGAACTTCGTCCACTAGGTCCAGTTGCATCCGGAGGGCTTCGGAATTTACCTCGTCAAAGTGCTGGAGTCGAATGGTGGGCATGCCGACCTCCACGGGGGTCACTGCTTCTGCTCCATAGGCTAGCATGAAGGGAGTTTCCCCCATTGAGGTCGTATGGGTCGTTCTGTACGATCACACGATGCTTGGCAACTCTTCAACCCAATTGCCGACCGCTTTGTCGATCTTCTTCTTCAGAGCTTGGAGAATGCATTTGTTAGCGGCTTCCGCCAGTCCGTTGCATTGGGGATGCGCTACCGACGCGAACTTGAGCTTGATTTTCCACTCTTCACAAAAAATCTAGAAGCCCCTGTTGCTAAACTGAGTGTCGTTGTCGGTAATGAAGGAGCGAGGAACGTCGAATCGACAAACAATCGATTTCCATGCAAAGCTAGTAATGTTGACCTCGCCGATCTTGGCCAAGGGCTCGGCCTCGATCCACTTGGTAAAGTAGTCTATAACGACTATGAGGAATTTGCGCTGACCTGAGGCAAGAGGGAGTGGCCCTAATATATCCAGGCCCCACTGGGCGAACGGGACGGGGCTAAAAACGGATGTCAGCTCCGTGGCGGCGGCCCTGCGGACCTCGGCGAAGAGTTAGCACTTCCGGCACTTAGAGACAAGCTACTTTGTGTCGGCAATGATTGTCGGCCAGTAGTACCCTTGTCGGATGACTTTTGGGTGAGGGTTCTCGCCCCTGGGTGGTTGCCACAAACACCTTCATGGATTTCCTTCAGAACATATTCAGCTTCTGCTAGCCGACATCGGAGATAGGGTCCTGTAGGCATTGAAAATCGCTTATCAGTGCCCGAATCAGACTCGTGTCAGCGGGTTCGCTACTGATGAACCATCAAGCGATGCGACCAAACCGCAAAACGTATAAAGCGAGTCGACGAGTGCATGAAGTGAGTTGGCGAGTCGTGCAAATCAACGAAGCAAAGTATCCAACGATGAAGCTTCGAGTCAGCGGGAATCTGCAAGGCGAGTTGATTAGACTCAGCCGTTAGCATCGACGGAATCAACCGTGCTTAAGCACCAATGGAATTACACCGAGCGCATCCCAGAATCAACGCAATTCAATTTTTGATCCAACACAACTAGATGAAACCAAACTCGGATAGAACAGCGGACGAAACAGGAGAGACAATGCCGGAAGGTCGGAAAACAGGGCCAAATGGACGTCTCTGTCGACCGAGGCACCATTTGGTGCCTCGGCCACTTGGCCGAGCTGAGGCACCTCTTGGTGCCTCGGTCACGACCGAGGCACCAAGAGTGCCTCAGCCGAGTGGGCCGAGCCGAGGCACCATTGGTGCCTCAGCCACAGTGCGAGGCACCAAATGGTGCCCCGTGCGTTTCGTGCCTTCCCGCTCCTTATTCAAGGCCTATAAATAGATGAGGAGGGGTTCATTATTGAGGGTTGGAAAAAATTCTCTGAAGACCAACTCCAGATCCACGAGCCCCTGCTGCACAGATTCAAGCACCGGCGAACTCATTCATTCAGATCTACGTCATAAGGTAAGGGAGTAAGGTTGAATCCAAGATCTAAGGGTCAGATCTGCAGAGTCTAGCACGTGATTTCTCCTAATAGATCTCACCCGCTCCAGCGATCGCCTCCTTCGTGAGTCGATCCCTAGCCCGGCGATCACCTCCTTTGTGAGTTGATCCCCGGCACGGCGATCATCTCCTTCGTGAGTTGATCCCCGTCAGGCATTTATTTCCTTCTTGAAATAAGCCTCTCAGATCTGCAGATCCAGAACTCGGATCTATATATCTAGATCAGAATTGCGTGGTGGTCCATGGACAAAACAAGTCCCCGTCACAGGCAAAGAATCCCACGCAAGCGAGGGTCCGATAAATGAGCCCCGCGTTTGTTCAAACTAGATATTTAAAGTTATAATTTTATTTGATTTTTCTTGTTGTAAGCCTTATAAAAAGGCGTTCTTTTTATTTTTGAATTTTGTTTGTAATTCCATAAAGGTGTAGTAGATTCAAAAGCAATGGAAAAATCAGCAGCTTCAAATTCCACCGCGAACAAGCTGGCGACCACAGTGGCAGCCACCGACCTCAGATCTGAGGTCGTCGTGCCACAGTCGCGAATCCTGATCTCGGTATAAGAAGAGGTCGAATTCGAATTCGACCAATAAAAGTTCGAGGAGTACCTCTTCTCCTCCTGCAGATCCAATTCTCCCCGCCGATCTAAGAAGATCTCCGCCATAAGGAGAACCCGATGGGCCTCAGACGTAGAGTCCCAGGATGGTGAATCCAACCCCACTACCACTGGTAACGGTAAATTCCCCTCGGCGCCTGAAGCCCAAGTTCCCCCGACGCCTGAGATGACCGCCGATGGCATGCCCTCACTCTCCAAGTGAGCACAATAAAGGCGATGACAAATCATAGCCCGTAGGTTCGCCAAGGCTATAGAATCCATGGATGGGACCCGCTACGAGGCAGATCTAAGATCCAAGCTGACGCAGAGGCTCCAACCTCAAGCGGTTGACAGCCTCTCCAAGCCGTCGACAAACGAATGGGTCCAGGTCAAACGGAATCGTTCAACACTTCAAGAGCGCATCCAGAAGCGCCGCGCACTCCTCGCGCAGGCTCGCGCTTTTGTGCAACAAGCCTGCAAACTAAAGAAGGAGGAGGTGGGCAAGAAGCCGTCAACAAGACGCTAGGTCTGGAAGCCCAAGTTCGACGACACTTCCGCTTCTGCCCCGGTGCCCAAGACGAAAGCTGAGGGCACCCCGACAAAAACTGCCCCAGCGAAAACTGCCCCGGCGCCCAAACCAAGAGCTGAGGGTGCCCTGATGCTAACTTCCCAGGTGCCCAGATCAAACGCTGAGGTCTCCCTAATGCAAACTACCCCAGTGCCAAGACCAAAACCTACCAGCCCCTCAACCGAAGGTGCCTCGGGGCTGAGGCCACCTCTGGCGTCCACATCCAAACTTCCGACGAAGCCAATTCCTGCTGCAGCTAACAAGCCAACCATTAAGGAACGCTTGGGTCTGTTGAGGAAATTACGGGTCACTCCTAGTGCAAGAGGTCGCACCCACATCAACGAAGGCAACAAGAAGCCCGCAGCTCCACCAACCGGACTGAGAATCGAAGTCTGAGAGTCAGCCGAGACTTTACGCCTACACGGGCGAACGTCAAGGCGAGTCACTTTTGGCAGCTTTGATAAAGCAGTCCGTCCTCAGAAGGAGACATTTTCGTCCGACGACGATGATGTTATACTCGAGAGGCCGTGCCGATGCATGATAGGTTACTCTGGCACTTATGCCGATGAGTTGTACTATCTTGCTAGGGGTACGAGAAGATCCCGAAAAAGGACTTTTTCTGAGAAGCCTGCACATTGCCCCTGTTCCAGGCTAATTCAGGTGGTCTTATCGGAGTGTAGCTGCAACAAGGCAACTCCAGACAGGGTTTCTGTCTTCAACAGACTTGGCGGCAGATTGCCAAAGCCCAAATCCAGACGCTTCCATGGGAGAACATCACTGACTCGAAGAGACGAATTGCCAAGAGCCATCAATAATATGATGAGCAGAGAGACAACGAATTGAACCGGTCCCCGATCATCTGACCGGCTTACTCGGTTGCGCATCGGGACGATCCGATGTTCTAATTATGACAAAATCCTCAAAGGATTGCCGTCAGATGATGAAGTGTCAGATGATGGCTCTGCAATAGCTTCCGACAACACGGTTTCTAGCGAGGGACAACCCTGAGAAGCCCTAATGATCAGTGCCGAACAGGTAGCCAAGATGCTTGAAGAAGCGATGGCCAAGCAGAGGGAAAACTTCAAGTTCGAGATGAAGATGGCCATGCAGCAGATGCGAGAAATGCATGACCAACAAATTCAGTCGCTGACAAACCATCAGGGTGAAACCAGCCGTCGCAACATCAATCAAATTGACAGCGACACAGATGCAGATGAAGACCAGGGTGCCGGACATCCCCTGAAGAACAAAACGCTGGGGGTAGCCAAGAAAATGTAAGTGGGGATGTCACTCAGAAAATAAGAAAATCAAAGATCTCGAGAGCAAGATCAACACCTTGATCTCTGCTCAAGAAATAAAAAAGACGGGAATACCGTGCCCATACCCGAGGGAGTTGGAGTTGATCCCGTATCAGTCAAAGTTCAGCTTGATCAACTTCACGCCGTTCGACGGGAAGGGGTCCCCTACTCAGTACTTGATTTACTTCAAGTCTCACTTGGGGGTGATTTCTAGAACTGAGCCCCTGATAGTTCCGTCATTCGTTGGCACCCTTCGAGAAGCCACCTTCGATTGGTACCGCCGTCTCAAACCGGGCAGCGTTACCAGCTGGGAGGACATGGAGTCCATATTTCTCTCTAACTTCTTCGGTGACGACACCGAGATATCCATCGGGACATTGCTTGATGAGAAGCAAAGAGACAGAGAAAAAGTGGATGCCTTCGTCAAGCGGTTCCAGAACAAGGCAATGAATTGCCGGGACCCGATAACTGAGGAATTTATCCTCCAAACCTACCACAACAACCTGTCGTTGGATGTGCTAGAAGCGATGGGAACAGTGCCGTCCAAGAATTGGAAGGATTTAAAGCTACGTGGGGAGCAGGCCGAGCGATTCCTTAAGAGGAAAAAGGTAGAAAAACACCAGCAGTCAGCATACGCTCACAAACAAAATTTTGTCCCACGCGGCAAAGGGAAAGGGCAGATGAAAGCTATGGACATAAACCAAACTGTCCAACAGCGAGTGCTACAACAGCAGCAGAAGCAGAGGACTTCAAAATTCTCAAAAGTCTATTCTTTTAAGGAAGACGAGATTCTCGGTATTTTCAAATATCTCCTAGAGAATAACAAGATCAAGCTGCCTCCGATTCAAGATCAAGAGGAAGCGTAGAGGACCAATGATCCAAAATACTATGCGTACCACAGAGCGGTGCACCATCCAATGAAGACGTGCTACCATCTCAAGGACAAAATGTAGGCCTTGATCGATATAGGGGTCATCACCCCAAAATCATCTAAATGAAAGTTTTTGTAACCCGAATGGCAAATACCCGTGGATGTTCTAGGATTTCCTCTGAAATTGTCTTAGTTTTCCTAGGGAAACATGTGATGCCTCGGGTTTACTCTCTAACTGAGCTGAACTCCAATAATGTGGCTAGTTACAATGCATTACTTATTGGGCTCAATTTTGCCAAAGAGCTGGGGGTCGAAGATCTCGAAGCCTTCGGGGATTCCCAACTCATATTCAAACAGATCCGTGAGTACACGAAGTCAGGAATCTGGATCCGATCTCATATCACCAGGTGGCCATTGAGATGGCAGACTCGTTTGAAAAAATTTTCATCGAGTACGTTCCCCGCCTCCAAAATGCATACGCACGACCTCCCGAGACTAAACAATTAGTCACGTTTAGAACTCATCAGATATTTGTGTGAATATATGATGAGACAGAGGAAGACAAGGGGGTGGTTGCGAAAGAGGTATACACAACCCAAATCAAATCATGTCATGTCACATTGCCCTTGCGACGGAGATGACAGTGGAAGAACAACATCAGAACGCCTCGAAGAACTCGAGATATTGGATGAAAGACGCCTGGAAGCTCAACAACGCATTGAGTTCTACCAAACCAGAATGTTGAGAACTTTCAACGAGAAAGTGCGACATAGGAGTTTCAATCCTCAACTCCCAAAAAGAGAAAGGTAAATTCAAACCTAAATGGGAAGGCCCGTTTGTAATAGAGATAGTCTATTCTAACGGTGCGTATCACCTAATTATCCAAAATGGCGACCGGCAATTGATGCCGATAAATGGGAAGTTCCTGAAGAAATACTATACTCAGTATTTTCAGGATAACCCGTTTCAACGGGAAGTTCCTCGTGGGATATTTTCGCCCATTTTCCTCGATAATAACCCTAAACTTATCCTCCGCTATGAATTCCCTCACCGAATCAAACTCATTGACGGTGGGTCTACAAAAATTTTCTGGCCAAAATACCAAAATCCCCTCTTGATTCCTTCCATGAACAAGAGGTCCACTCAAAATTTCTTTCACGTTAGAGATAGAATATAAAATTCTTCCTCTCCAAGCATAAAACCCCCTCCCTTTCCAGGCCTCGCTGACTGAAGGTATAGGTCAGAATTAGATTTTCAGATCAGGTCATTCGACTGAAGGGCGCCTGAATCTTTTCGATTCTCTGAGTGGAAACCCCACTCTTAGTCTCACCCCTCTTCCAGGCAGCGCCGACTGAAGGTACGCGCCGAAACTTTCATCCCAGGTAGCACCGACTGGAGGTATGCACTGGAATTTTCAGACTAGGTTGTCTGACTGAAGGTCGCCTGAGTCTTTTCAATTCTCAGAGTGGAGATCCCACTCTTAGTTCCATCTCTTTCCTAGGTAGCGCCGACTGAAGGTATGCACCGGGATTTTTAGATCAGGTCGTCCAATTGAAGGTCACCTGAATCTTTTCGATTCCCAGAGTGGATCCCACTCTTAGTTTCACCTCACAAGATTTTCGAAGTAGAGATCCCACTTTTAGTTTCTTTCACTGGAAACAGGACACAAATCCTTCCTTTCCACCACCCGGAGATAGGAGACAAGATCCTCCTTCCTCTCCATCAACAAGAGATAGGATACAAAACTTTCCTCTCTTGTTTCGAATTCGTGAGCTTCCAGAGATAGGACACAAAATATTCCTCTCCACTGGCAAGAGATAGGATACAAAACCTTGCTCTCTTGTTTCGAATTCGTCCCTTACTTGGAGATATGAAACAAGATCCTCCTTCCTCTCCACAAGCAAGTGATAGGAGACAAGATCCTCCTTTCCTTGTTTCAAAACTATCTTCACTCGGAGACAGGACAAAAATCATTCCTCTCCATCATCAGGAAAAAGAATATAAAATTCTTCCTTTCCCACATCGATATTTCTGATCCTTTTAATCCAAGATTCATCTTGGGGAATTTGATCCCCAATGCTAAGTAGGGATAGGTCGACACCTCACACGTGTCACCGGGTTAGTCTTCCCGTGAAAAAGATGAAGTCTACGTATTCAATATCGTAGCACAACGTTACGTGCGAGACGGATTAGATGAACTCTAAGAGAGTTTTATTCTTTTAGCACAACGTTACTTGCGAGACGGGTTAGACAATCCGCACGCTAGCTCGATTCAAACGGTAGTCGGTAAAGGCACGCCAAATCTATTGAGGGCTGGGGGTTCGTCAATAACCCCAAAGTTGACACCTCACACGTGTCGCCAGTTTTAGTCATTTTCTGATAAAAAAGGGGTACCAAGGTTCATCTTGGTGAATGTTATCCTGAATCCTAAGAAGGGATAAAGCCAGCGCCTCACACGTGTTGCCGGTTTAGTCTTTTTCCGATTGAAGAAGACACCAAGTTTTATCTTGAAAAAATTTATCCTGAATCCTAAGAAGGGATAAAGCCTACGCCTAATACGCGTTGCTGGTTAAGTTCTTAGCCGCTTTTTAAAGAAGGAAAAAGAACTAAAGTTCGCATATTCAAAATTGCGGCAGGTTGTTAACAAACACCTCAATCCACACCTTACCCATGTAGGGAATTTTATCCCCAAGCCTAAATAGGGATAAAGCCAACGCCTTACACGTGTTGCCGGTTTAGTCTTTTTCGATTGAAAAAGACACCAAGATTGGAATTTTATCCCGAAGCTCTAAGAAGGGATAGAGTCAACACCTCGCACGCGTTGCCAGTTTAGTCTTTTATCAATAGAAGAAAGACACCAGAACACCAGTCTAGGGAATTTGATAACGAAGCTTAAGAAGGGATTAAGCTGATGCCATACACACGTTGCCGGAGGGTACTCAATTTCCGTAATAATTGGCCTAGTCTGCGTATTCAATATCATAGTATTAAGTCTAAAAGAGTCCCATTCTTTTAGCACAACGTCACGTGGGGAACAAGTTCAAATAATCCGCACACTAGTCTGATTTAAACGATAGTTGGTAAAGGCACACCAAATCTGTTGAGAGCTGGGGGTTTGTTGAAAATCCTAAAGTCAACGCCTAACACGCGTCGCCGGTTAGTCTCTTACCCGTAAAAGAGTACCAAGCCTATGTATTCAACATCATAGCACCAAGTCTAAAAGAGTTTCATTCTCTTAGCACAACATCACGTGCGGAACGGGTTTAGATAATCCGCATGCTAGCCCGATTCAAACGGTAATCGGTAAAGGCTTATCAAATCCATTGATGGCTGAGGGTTTACCAAAAATCCTATGAGTGTTATGGTTAATTTTTTGAACGAAATAAAAGGATCATAACAAATGCTAAAAAGAGGGAAATTTATAGCAAGAGATCTGTTGGAACTCCTCCCGCAGCTCGGCCCTGAGAGAGTCCTCATTGGCGTTCAGAGTCTTCGCAGACTTAGGACACTGAAGTTTTCTCCCTCCACCTGGAGTTCTCGCCTGAGCTGCACCATCTTGGCCACACTGGAAGCAAGACGAGGGTGGGTATCGCTTAGAGATGATGACCTCTCGGCAAGTACCATCTCAACATAGTTCACTCGATCCTGCTGCATCTGAACCTTGAGCCCAGAAAAGACTCGAGCACTGTGCCTCCAGGTGGGACTCTACTCGATCAGCAAGCGCAGCTTCATGGCTCGGAGGAGCTATCGGATGAGTAATCGCCGTTGACACACCGACTGCTTTAGGTGGTCTCATGGCATGGTCAGGAGGAATATCAGAATGAAGAACCGAAAAAAGAGCCTCAACGGGTGGCCCTGCTAGCAATAAAAAAAGTTCATCAAATTGAAGCCCTGCAATTAACAAGAGGGAGAAAGCATACCCTAAGAGGAGGGGAACAAACCTCGACATCTACAGGTATTATGGGCCCAGGTGATATATCACTAGAAAGACAGTCATTCCTGGGAGAGCCATATATCAAATCATCCATGGGAGTGTCCACAAGCAGACCAGGGCGGCATCAGACCGACCCTGAATCAGCCTGCCGATTGATTCTTTCTCTCTCCCACACACTTGGAGGAAACCCCGGACAATTACTAAGCGGGGACATCACCCATTAAGGGTCAATTTTTCATCTGGCTCAATTTATTCGAGCCTCAGAAATACTCTAATAGGGTATATAAATATAAGCTATTCCCTATTTTGTCGAGAAGTTCCTGGAGATTATTTTAATAAAATATTCTTAAGGATAACTCGATGACCCCCGATGGATCGCTGGGAGTATATAAGCACGAATTAGCTCTCCCAGCCGAAAAGCTCAAAAATTTTAAATTGTGATGACGCCGGTCAACGGGTCGTCGCCAAAGAATTCACCAATCAACGGTTGGATTCTGGAAAAATTTCGACGCCGGTCAATGCGTCACAGTGAAGAATTCGCCGATCAAAGGTTGAATTTCGAAAAAAAATCTTGATGCCGATCAACATGTCGCTGAAGAATTCGCTGATTAGAGGTTGGATCCCAAGAAAATTATGATGCCGGTCAACGCATCGCAATGGAGAATTTACCTATCGAAGGTTAAGTCTCAACGAATTGGATGGTCAGTCCAACGACAAATCACCAACATGAGTTAGAGCAAAAAACAAATTCACCTATCGGTTTCAGGTCAAGATTTCGACAGCGGTCAAACAATAAATGCAGTACCGTGACACTTTCAGCCATCCTACAAAGCACTGGATAATCTGGAAGGATTGGAGAGATCAAAGACCGAAGCCATTTTCAGGTCCTATTACACCGATTGAAGGTTTAGGCCTATCATGTCCAAAATATTTCAGGCTCTTCTATAAAAGATCAAGACTGAAACACTTTGAAGGGGGTAACTGTAGGCGTTGAAAATTGTCTATAAGTGCCTGAATGTGACTCATGACAGTGGGTTGACGATTGGCGAGCTATCCAATGATGCAACGGCGAACCACTGATGCCTCATGACCATTGATGCCCTACGCAAAGTTTTCGGCGGTCCAGCTAGCCAGTTAGTGGGCGAGGGGTCAAGGGGGCAGCGGCCCCCTTGCGCGTCCGGGACACCACTAGGTGTCTCGACCACATGGCCGAGACACCAAGGGTGTTGGCCACAAAAACCGCCCCCTCTCCTATAAATAGAGAGGGGGCCTCAGTTGTCAAGGCTGGCAATTTTCTTCAAGGTGGGATTTTTGCTGTACCCAGGCTAGAGAATTGTCACAGATCTGAGCTTTTCCATAGGCGAAAATTCAGATCTAGATCTCGTGTGCACGAAGAACTCATCCTGACTCAGATCTACACAGCGAGGAGAGGAATTGAAGCGGAACTAGGTCAGATCTACAAAATCGATCCTCTAGATTAAGCTTTGTCTTAATCTCAGGGTTCGTGTGTGATTTTGCTTGGTCGATTTCACCCACTCCGGCAATCAACTCCTTCGTGAGCTGATTCCCGTCGTCGGTTATCTCCTTCGTGAAATAATCCCCGTAGATTTATAGATCTCGTATCTGGATCTGATCACGCGGTGGTCCACAGATGGAACAGAGTCCTCAGCACAGGCCAAGATCCCACGCAAGTGAGGAATCGATGAACAGATCCCGCGTTTGTTCAACTGCGGTAGAAAAGTTGTAATCTTTTCTAGTTTTTCATTGTAAGCCTTATAAAAAGGTGATCTTTTTATTTGAATCTCATTGTAAACAACTGAAGTTTGTAGTGAATTCATTCAAAAGTTTGTAGTGAATTCAATCAATGGAAATCGGAACAACTTTCCCCGCGAACAGGAGGAATGTTGTGGCGTATTCAGAGAACTTAAAGCGTACTTGAGCACCAAATCGCTACTAAGTCAACCCACTGAGGGAGAGACCCTGTATCTCTACTTGACCATCTCACCCGAGGCCGTCAGCTCTGTCCTAGTCTGAGAGGAAGATCAAGTTCAGAGACTAGTATATTATGTCAGCTGGATCCTTAGAGCGGGGGAGCTGAACTATCCATTGATAGAGAAAGCATCTTTTGCGCTCGTCACGACCGCTCGTAGGCTTCGTCCATATTTTCAAGCACATTCCATTGTTGTGCGCACTAACCTGCCCATGAAGAAAGCTCTAGGAAGTCCAACCACATCGAGGAGAATGGTGGCGTGATCGATTGAGCTCAGTGAGTATGATGTGCAGTTTGAGCCTCGGGCAACCATCAAGGCACAAGCTCTTGCGGATTTCCTCATAGAATCCACCTCGTTCGAGGCAGGAAACGGGAACCCATGCTCTCTAGTCAGCCGGCACCCGCAACAAGATGGGAGATGAAGGCGCTGACCCTCCCAATGGATTCCTCTCTTGAGCACGACTCGCAAGAGTATTCCTCATGGTGGCTGCTGAAAGTGGACGGGTTGTCCAGTGAGACTGGCATGATTTTACGCAGCCTAGATGGGGTAGTTACGGAGCAATCCATTGCCTTCAAGTTTCCCGTCTTGAATAATGAGGCTGAATACGAAGCTCTCATTGTGAGACTTAGAGCCGCCCTTGCGGTCAAGGCTGAGAACCTGTAAGTGCTAGCCGACTCCCAACTTGTAATACATCAAGTCAATGGCATTTACGCAGCCAAAGACAAGAGGATGGCCCAGTACGTAGAAGTGGCCAAGAAGCTGCTTGCTCAACTGGCTAATTTTGAGATCGTACAGGTTCCCCGTGCTCACAATGCTCGAGCGGACACTCTGTCAAATCTAGCGTCGACTAGCTCCGCGAGCAGGTCAGAGCCTATCTACACTAATACGCTTCCCTACCCCAGCATTGAAAAACTCCACAGCAATGTCATGCTGACCGATCTAGCCCTAGAGCCCTGCTGGATGGACCCCATCATCCAATTCTTGGCAAGCGGACTCACGCCCACGGACACTGTCGAGGCTAAAAGCTTGCAGAGGAACACCTGCCGCTACCTCATCATGGACGGTCAGCTCTAACGCCTGTCCTACTCAAACAGCGGGGTGGGGCCATACCTCAGCTTCTACGGCCCAATGAAGCTAGCTATGTCCTAAAGGAAATTCATGAAGGTGCTTGCAGAAATCACCCAGGGGGAGAACACTCACCTAGAAAGTCATTTGACAGGGATACTATTGGCCTACCATAATAGCTAACTCGCGGAAGTTCATCTCGACTTGTAAAAAGTGCTAGTTCTTCTCACAAGTCTCGCGAGCTGCTGCCACTGAGCTAACTCCCATGTTGAGCCCCATTCCTTTCACCCAATGAGGGTTGGACATACTAGGGCCTCTTCCCCTCGCGTCCGAGCAGCGAAAATTTATTATTGTCGCTATCGACTACTTCACCAAGTGGATCGAGGCGAAACCCTTGGCAAAGATAGGGGAGGCTAACATAACTAGCTTTGTTTGGAAATCCATCGTGTGTACGTTCGGAGTTCCCCGATCATTCCTTACAGATAACGATACCGAGTTCAGCAGCGAAGGGTTCCAAGACTTCTGCGAGTAATAGGGAATCCGACTCAAGTTCGCCTCAATCGCACCCCAAATGCAACGAGTTGGCCGAAGTTGCTAACAAATGCATCCTCCAAGCTTTGAAAAAGAAAGTCGACAAAGCAGTTGGAAACTGGGTCGAAGAGCTGCCTAGCATCTTATGGTCCTACCGCATGACTCACAAGAACTCCACATGTGAAAGCCCCTTCAGGTTGGCTTACGGAGCCGAGGCCATGACCCCCGTGGAAGTCGGCATGCCTACCCTCCGTCTACAGCACTTTGACGAAGATGTAAACTCCACGGGACTCCGCATAGAGCTAGATCTTATAGATGAGATTCGAGCCAAGGCACTACATAATCAGGTTATCAATCAGCAACGAGTCTCTAGGTACTACAACAACAGGGCTCGACCGAGGAGATTTCGTGTTGGCGACCTCGTTCTGAGGAAGGCCACCTTCGACAAGGACACTAAGCGCGGCAAGGTAGCGCCCAATTGAGAAGGGCCATACACCGTCCTTGAGGAGATACGACTTGGCACCTACCGACTCAGGAGCCTAGATGGGAGAATCTTACAGCATCCTTAGATTATTGAACAACTCAAGAAGTTTTTTTAGTAACCCTGTATCACTAATCTTGTTTATGATCTTTTCTTGTGAATAAATTTTGCATCTAATTATTATGCTTAATTTGTTTTAAACTATGACAGAAACATCAAAGCAATCATGATCAATTTGCTAAAGCAATTCATCCTTCTCGCCCAAAACGAGTCAGGACACTATGCTCACTTGACTAAGTAGACGTAATTCCTTTACTGAGTTGAGTTCGGGTGACCCTTCTTGTTAGGCTGAGTCAAAGAACCCTTCTCACTGAGTCGAGTCAAGGAATCCTTCTCGTCACATCGAGTCAAGGAACCATTCTCGTCACGTCAAGTCAAGGAACCCTTCTCGCCCAGACAAGATAGGTGATCCCACTCACTCAACCAAGTGAACATGCTCCACTTATCAAGACGAGCTAGGTTGTCCCCCCTCGTCAGGTCGACTCCTAAGACCTAGGCGCTCTATAAGTCCTAGGCACCCAACCTAGGGGCTATCATTTGCCAAGTCTCTGCCGACTGAGGCTGACTCCTAAGACCTAGGTGCCACGTAAGTCCTAGGCACCCAACCTACATGTTGTCACTTACCAAGTCGCTGCCGACCGAGGCTGACTCCTAAGACCTAGGCGCCACGTAAGTCCTAGGCACCCAACCTACGGGTTGTCATTTGCCAAGTCGCCGCCCACCGGGGATGACTCCTAAGACCCAGGCACTCTATAAGCCCTAGTCACCTAACCCCATGGGTTGTCATTTGCCAAGTCGCCGCCCACTGAGGCTGACTCCTAAGACTTAGACCCTCTATAAGTCCTAGGCACCCAACCCTATAGGTTGTCATCTGCAGAGTTACTACCTACCGAGGCCGACACCTAAGATCTAGGTGTCACGTAAGTCCTAGGCACCTAACCTACAGGTTGTCACTTGCTAAGTCACTACCGATCGAGGCTGACTCCTAAGACCTAGGCGCCACGTAAGTCCTAGGCACTCAACCTAGGGGTTGTCACTTGCCAAGTCGCCACCGACCAAGGCTGACTCCTAAGACCTAGGCACCACATAAGTCCTAGGCACCCAACCTACAAGTTGTCACTTGCCAAGTCGCCGCCGACCGATGCAACTCCTAAGACCTAGGTGCTCTATAATTCCTAGGCCCTCAACCTACGGGTTATCACTTGCCAAGTCACCACCGACCAAGCATGACTCCTAAGACCTAGGTGCCACGTAAGTCCTAGGTACCCAACCTACGAGTTGTCACTTGCCAAGTCGATGCCGACCGAGGCTGACTCCTAATACCTAGGCACTCTATAAGTCCTAGGCACCCAACTCTATGGGTTGTCATCTGTAGAGTCGCCTCCTACTGAAGCCGACTCCTAAGACCTAGGCGCCACGTAAGTCTTATGAACCCAACCTACGGGTTGTCACTTGCCAAGTCGCCGCCAACTGAGGCCGACTCTTAAGACCTAGCGCTCTATAAGTCCTAGGTATCCAACCCTATGGGTTATCATCTGCAGAGTCGCCACCTACCGAGGCCGACTCTTAAGACCTAGGCGCCACGTAAGTTCTAGGCACCCAACCTACGGGTTGTCACTTGCCAAGTTGCCGCCCACCGAGGCTGACTCCTAAGGCCTAGGCGCTCTATAAGTCCTAGGTACCCAACTCTATGGGTTGTCATCTGCAGAGTAACCACCTACCAAGGCCGACTCCTAAGACTTAGGCACCACGTAAGTCCTAGGCACTCAACCTATAGATTGCCACTTGTCAAGTCGTCGCCCACCGAGGTCGACTCGTAAGACCTAGGCGCCCTATAAGTCCTATGCGTTGTCGCTAATCCAAAAGGACACAAAGGCCACACAAGCTCCAGACACCTAAGTCCAGAGCCGTCATGGCCTATCGTGTTTTGGCCAGCACGACTCCAAGCACACACCTAATGCTAACGTTCAGTTAAGCCATCACAAGCCAGGCCAGATATATGAGTATTATGTGTTCACTTGAGGTGGAGTTGTCGGTTATCCCTCAGAGTATGACGGGACTACGTTCTACCTACTCAGCTTTTAGCTATGAATCACAATCAAGACAATAACTAGATACCAACCAGATGCAGGGATATAACACGGATAGATAAAATTTGAGCACAACTCAGATGGAAGCGTAAAATAGAACGGGTTTTTATTCACAAGCCAAAGTCAACTTACAAAGGCAACAAAAAAAAAGGAGAGAGAAAAAGAAAGAGAAAAAACTTTATTATCATTATACAAGTGTACACACAAAAGACGACTGAGAGATGGGAGTCGGCCCAGCGACACTCTAGTTGGGGCCGCCATCTGCATCCCCATCACCACCATCCTCGTCATCATCCTCATCGTCATCGCCCTCATCATCGCTTAGCTAGAACCCTCACCCTCGGACTTCAAGATCTTGGAGGATGTTGAGGCAGCTCTGCACTCGAGGAGGATATGCGAGAGAAGAAAAAGGTAGAGCTGAATGAGGGAGCTATGCCTTCAGGAAGTCACAGCTAGCTTTAATAGCTAGCGACAACTTGACCTTCCCCACAGGGCCGTGCCGGTAGCCCTCGATGACCTCCCTCCTCCCCTCCTCAGACGTCATGTACCTGAGTTGGGTCTCGATAGAGTGGGCGTCAGCGAGGGCCGCCTGGTGAGCCACCCTCATCTCTTCCAGCTCCATCCTCGCATTCTGCAGAGCACGCTGGTCCGAGAGGGCATTCGCTTGCACTGATAGCCTCGCCAGTTTCTCAGCCTCGACCTCCTCCTTCAAGAGCTTGATGCATTGTTCCTGCTTGGTCGTCTCCTATTGAGAGCTTTGGGCAGCCGCCCCTAGCTTAGCTGCCTCTTCCTTTAGCTTAGCTATGGTGGCCGACTGCTTTAGCTTATGGGCCTCCAGATTGGTGATGGCAGACTGCTTCGTCTCCACCACACGATACCACTTAGCTTCGAGCTCGCCCTTCTTAGCCTCGAGAGTCTTGTTCCTTCTATCGGCATCCTCTCAGGCCTTCTTCTCCTGAGCTGCCTCCACCGTGAGTTTGCCATAGGCCTCTATCACGTGGTCAAATTGGTCAACCAGCTCCTCTCCTATCAAGGCCTCCCTAATGCTGTAGCTTTGGAGTGCCAAACGCAGTCCCCTCGTCAGCACCTCCTTCAGCAAATCCAGGTCATTGGGGAGGGTGAACTGGTCGGCGGCTATAAGCTGGTCCCTCCCCGATAGCATCACCGAGTCATCATTCTGGAAAAAGTGACTGGGGATGAACCTCTCAGTCTCGGGGGGATCATCCCTGGGCAAGTACCCCTCCTTGAGGTCGCCGATAAGCATGGCGCGGAGTTCTTTCCACCTTTGCTTGCCAATCTTGCCAAGCTTATGGCAGAAGGGGAAGAGGGAGGTTGAACCTTCAGTTGTGCAGAGAGGAGACGCCGTCTCGTCAAATACCCTCCCCGTAGCCGATGGCTCTTCAGCCGACTTACAAGCTGACTCAGAGAGATGCTCCTTAGTGAGGCCCTGACCGGCTTGAGGATCCAAATCAGCAGAAGAGGCCTCCAGCGCCTGCTGCCTAGAGGCAGCTTTACCTCCACCAAGGGAAGGCTTGTCTACGGTGGGAACTTCTGCTGGCGAGCTAGGTGGAGGGGCCGTCCTCGGGGCCTGTTCCTCGATAGGAGTGGCGGTGTCCCCTACCATTGCCTCAGCCGAAGCAGGAGTCGCCACCTTGGGCTTGCTTTAGGGGTAGACTTCTTCGTCTTCCTTTTCTTTTTCTCGAGTCCCTCGGCCTGGAGAATGCCCAGCTACGATGTCAGCATGGCTGCCATCTTGTCTGGATTCTTGCTCCAAAATTCAGCCTCCTTAGCCGACAATGCAGCCCTCACCCTCTTCACGGGCAGATGGGGTGCGGCTGGTTTAGTCGACTCCATAGCCTTCGAATCCTTGGGCGGCCTAGGGCCAGCTTGAGCTAGGGCAGCCGCCCTCTCTATATCAGCCTTTGTTGGCTAAACATGGGATAGACCCGCCACTCTAAGTGAGACGATGTCGAACAAGTTGCTGATGTCCTGAGACCCAACATATGAGTGGATCCTCTCTAAGTCTTGACGCTCTTCGGCTGAGAGAGGGAGTGGCTTCAATGCCTCCTTTTCAACCTCTGGCTACGAACGACAAGCCAGAATTGGGTCGGCTTCGAAGACCCAAACAAATCTCCCCTTCCAATCCTTGTTCGACTCAGGGAACCTCACCAACTTTTCCCCCGAATTGACAAAGAAGTAGTGAGCTTCTTTCCTTGTCGTCTTCAGGCTGACAAGATAGCTGAAGAGTAGGAGGGTCGGCTCGACTCCTACCCGGTAGCAGATTACTAGGAACGCCATCATTATAACAATGTCGTTAGGGGCGAACTGCATGGGGGAGACCCCAGTCGCTCACAAACCCTCCTCACAAAGTGGGGAGGTGCAACTATAGCCCGTACTCCATGTGGGCTAAGTATAGAGGCACCCTGTCGGGGCCATCCTCAAACACAGCGTCCTCCTTCTCTGACAGAGAGCTCAAAATCCGCCGGAGTATCATACCTCTAGGAGAGGGCCTCCAGATCATCACTCGTCACCCTATCGACAGGAGCAGAAGACGAGGTGGCCATTGTAGGAGTTTTCTGAGCTTTTAGTACAAAAAGAGAGTTTTAATATTCGAAGTTGTGTAAAGAAAATCCTAAATGAAGAAAAAGGGGGCATTTATAGGAGAGTAAGGGCTCGCGTGGCGACTTTAGTACGGTTTGCCTGTTTCGGGATAGACAGTCTAGATTAGGGCTAGAATCCAAACCACCTTTCGAAAATCAAAACGCCACCCATTTCATTTCCCCACACTACTTTCCGTGGAAATCGAAGCGGTACTGATAGTTGAAGTATAGTGACATCTCTCACAGTGACTTCGCTCAATCACGTCTTAAAATTTACAAGCCCATCAATTTGTGGGACCCTGTCGACCCCCACTAGTCACCACTACAAGCCAACAACTCAAACAAAAAACTCGAAGTAGCTAAGTCCCAGGGAAACGACTCCCAGTCGACGTGGTGTCCTTCAGGACAACGTCGCCATAAACTTAATATATCAAGAAGGAGACGAATAAACTTATAAGGATACTATTAATGCATACCCTGACTCGTCGAGTGGACAAGCGTGTCGCTAACACATCACAGAAAATTGCTTAGAAAGCCGCAGAAAAAACAGGGAAAAGCATGAAGGAGAAAAAATTGAGCCGTTTATTTTACTACCAAACATATACACAAGAGTATAAATAGATTACATCTTCAGAATCCTTAACACTAAACTACAAAAATTTCAAGTCGGCTCCAAGAGCTAGAGGCAGAGAGGCATTCGAAGAAGGTGGAGGAGTCGACCGAACTTCATATATAGTGCTGACTCTCTCCCTCCCAGCTGAGTCTGCACCAACATCTCCCTCGACTCCCCTAGTCAAATCATCGGTCGACTATCCGGAGGCCGCCTCCCGCTCATCTTCGTCCTCGCCCTCACCTCCTTCCATGTTATAACCACTCCCCGCCTTCTCCACATTAGCAAGAAGGTCTATGTAATTGGCAATGCTGGGTGGATATTAGAGTCGCCCAGGAGGTTCTCGATGCTCGGCAGGTAATTGAGCCCCCAGGTAATCATAGCCAGTCTTATAGGCTAGCGCGACTTCAATTTTCCCCATGGCACTTTGATGAAACTCCTCAATGATAGCAGGCTAGCTCTTTCCATGACAATCGGCTGGTAGTCAGAAGAATCCAGATACACCACCTTGCTCTCTACTAGGCCCAGAGCCTCCTCCAGCTGAGCACACCTCTCTTGGAGTTTGCGCCTGGTGACTAGCTACTCCTCTAGTTGGGCCTTAGCATGTTGAGCAACTTGCTTCTCGATAGCGACTTGCGTCACTACCAAATCCCTTTCCTTTAGCGCTTTGCTGATCAAGCTAGTAGAGCTAATCCCCTGACCGCCATCATGAAGTTTTCACCTAAGCTATTGAATTTCAGTCGACTTCCTCATTCGGAAGCCTTAAACTCAGCAATCAACTGCTTCTTTACTCTCGCCTCCCGGCGCTAGTCGTCGAGTTCAGCCTGTTTCGTGGATAGATCTTTGACGACTCGGTCGAATCCAGCACTCTCGACAACTCCTTGCCCATCACACGCCTTTCAAAGCTTCTCATATGCATGATGACCCTGAGCCAGGCAATGATAGATCTCTTATTCCACGAGGCACCCGCGAGTCAGATAACTCCTAAGGATCACGTGGAGACCCACGTCAGTAACATCCTTCAGAAGTTCCTCGTCATTAGGAAGGCTAAATTGTTCCACGGCCTTCGCTTGCATATACTGAGACTTAAACATGGAGGAACAAACATACATATGACTAGCGGGGTCAACCCGATGTTCGCCATCAGGCTCTTCCTCATGACTCCCGCTAGGAGGAAGCCTCCCGATCAGCAGGTCCCTCGTTTTGGCCCAATCCCCCACTTCGGACTTAGCCATATAGTATGGGGAGGGCCATCCCACCGATGTGAAGTTCTTATTCTTATCCCCAGCCAGCTCCTTGCCTAGCTGGCGGGGCCCAGCCAGCTCCTTGCCTGGCTGGTGGGGCTCTCCCACTCGAGAGTTCGAAGCAACTGCCCCGGTCTGAGTATCTACCCGACACAGAGTCATTTCTACAGCAACACCATGCTTATCCTTGGACGGCTGAGGGGCAGGCTCATCTTCTGAGTTAGACTACCCCATCTCCATCGGTGCGTCTTGGCTTCTGCCCAATCATTTAGCCCCCCTCAGGCCATGAGAGGTTTTCTTTTGCCACTGCCTACGAAAGCCTTGGACAATCCCGGGAACAGTACCCCTAGTCGCCTCGTCCAGGCTTAGGGAAGACGTGACTCCTTCAGCGGCTGTTCCTGTTTGGGGCTGTTTAGCCTGCCTGATTGCCGACTCCCCATGAGACGCCTCGGAAGATCCTTCAGAGGGAGCTAGCTCAGCCGCGACCTCCAAGCCTACAAGCCCTCCGAATGTTAGCTTGTAGGCTCTCATCTCGTCCCGCTCAGTAGGGGGGATGAATGAGATTCCATGCAGCTATAAGACTGACTTGTCGAGAAGAGCCCCCATCATGCATGGCTCGGTATAAGAAACGATCTGCTCTAACTCCTACCTCTCAGCTGTAGATAGGGGCTTTGGATCTAGAGCCCCTTTCCTGATCTCAGGCCAACTCGAATAGCCAAGGTTGGAGTCACCCTCTACCCAGATGAACCCTCCTTCCATCCTTTGTTCAAGGTAGGAGCATCAAGAATCACCTTGAACTCTCTAGTCGCCTGGAGATAGTAGTGAGGTGCCTTCTATACCGTCACGCTCACCAGATGACTTAGCACGTTTATTGAGGGGGTGATCTCCAGCCACGAGTAGATGACTGTGAGGCCAACTAGCACCGCAACAGAGTTGGGCTTCATCTGTATAGGGGACACCCCCAATGCTTCAAATACTTTCTGAAGGAAAGGATGCAGCGACAACCGCAAACCGCACTCCATATGCTTGATATATAAGTGGGCCTTCCCCCTCACTGTGATGATATATCACCGCAGATCTTACCGGCACCATCAACTCAAACTCCTTCGGGATGTCAAATTTAGAGTGCAACACTCGCATTTGCACTACAGTCACCTTGGAATGAAAGGTATCCAGCTAGTTCAAGCATTCGAAATCCACGAGAAAGTGCTTCGGAAGATGCTAGAGAATCGTCGATGATCTAATTCTATGAAATGTCAAGTAAAACATATTCTTCCTTCGTTCTCGCCCTTATATAGAGAGCCACGAAGAATAAGCCACCTCCTCATCCTCCCTCTATTTCTAGTTCAACAGTCAGTATCACTTCTCTCAGGAAGTAGAACGTTAGGCACAGAGAACGAAGCATCAACAGCGTAAAGTTGTTTGCTGACGTCAACCACGTCCCATCCCAAGGACCTTCGTGACCCCCTACGAGTACATTCTTTTTGACCTGGACCCAAGACTCTGCTTTCGCTCGGACCCACCTTAAAGCCGACTCCAAGCGAAAGGGGCCAACTGTTATGGTCCTAGACATTTTTTCACTAATTAGCCCTAGAATTTCCAGAGGAATACCAGCGCTTAAGAAAGAGAGTGAGCTTAGGTCACACTAATCTGAATCCATTAGACATCTCGAAAGTGGAGACTAGTCGTCCCCCCAATCGACTACCTTCATGGACGACGCGAATGGCGGTACTAGCCGTCCTCCACCACACTTCAGTCAACCGCCCCCCACAAAGTGACTCGAAAGACGAGACTAGCCATCCCCCCAATTGAGTACCTTCGTGGATGACGTGAATGGCAGTACTAGCCATCCTCCTCGACTCTTTAGTTGACCGCCCCCTACAGAGCGATTTGAAAGATGAGACTAGCCGTCCCCCAGTCGAGTACCTTCGTGGAAGACGCGAATGGCGGTACTAGCCGTCCTCGACTCTTCAATCGACCGCCCCCCACAAAGCGACTCGAAAGACGAGACTAGCCGCCCCCCCAGTTGAGTACCTTCATGTACGACGTGAATGGCGGTGTTAGCTGGTCTCTTCGGTGGCATAACATTTCCCACTCGACTGGCTCACGTTCTCATCCCCAGATGACGGTTGTACGAAGTTTGAGCTCGACAGCGCGTCAGCATCGCATTAATTGAATTACCATCACCTTGATTCCCCCATCTCACATGATAATTAAGGCACCTCGAACCTCTCTGGCTGCGTGTATAACTAATCCTATCCCCATTAATACCGAGAGAACAGTGCTAACTCCCACGCCAATCTCCAATCAACACCTGTCAAGGCTGTTCGGCGCAACCTCCACTACCTGTTTCTATCCCATCATTGAGTCAGCACACGTAAGAATAGGGCTGACTCACATTCAGCTTAACACTAGCCAAAATGACCAAAGTACCCTCCGACTCCCATACAAATAGAAAGTTGGACAACGAACAAGGTAAACAACCCTAATCTAGAGAGCTTCCTCCCAGATAATATCTCTACTTTTTCTTTTCAAAAAGAACATATACTAACTTGATCGTCGGAGGGACCACCGGAGATCCCAATTCCGCCTCTTTTTCACAGGTTCCCTTCCGAAGCGGGAGAGACTACCGACAAACACAACCACTAGGCATTAGGAGAGGAAGCGGACCCCACTCTCCCAAACTCTGATCCAACGAAGGTTAGTGACTGTGTGATCTGAGCATCAACAGTTGATGTGTCAAGTTGTGGATAATTCAATGTCTTTTGGTTCTCCTTTAGAGTATACACTAATAAAGATTCTTGTACTTAAGAAATTAATCCCAATTATTGAATTATGTTTATTAAATTAATGTAGTACCATTGGTATTTTGAAGTAATAAGTCTTGATTATAGAAAATTTATAGTAAATGTAAACTTAACTTTTAAAATGGGTTTATGGGGGAAGTTGAAATTATTGAAAATTTGTAGAATTGCTTAACTTCATTCTCGCGAATGCTATCACAAATTAACTTTTTATCCTATTCAATTAGTTCCTCGATCATTAGAGATTAACCCTCACCACTTTATATAGCCAATAGGCAAATGTGCATAAGTTCTTGATCTACAATTCAAAGGATTCCAACAATATCCCCTGACCTTTGTTAGATCAATGTAGGCTATCTAAAATTTTTAAATGATAGTTACTACCCGCAAAACACCGTCGATGAAAGTTACAATCTGATGACCTTCACAATGGCAGAGGAGAGTTACAATTTGATGACTCTGGAACATAAGGGTTTCAACTTGAAAATCCTTATAAAATCCAACCAAAAGATTATGAGAAAACAATCTCTTCAAGCTCGAAACGTGAAGCTCAGTATCGCGTCCAAGCACAAAATGCGGGGCTCACCACCGCGTCTCCCAGTTCAAGACGCGGGGCTCATCATCGTGTCTCCCAGTTCAAGACATGGGGCTCATCAGCGTGGGGCTCATCACCGTGTCTCCCAGTTCAAGACACGGGGCTCATCACCGCGTCTCCCAGTTCAAGATGCGAGGCTTACCACCACATCACAAAGTACAAAATGTGGAGCTCGTTTACTGAAGTCCAAGCCTAAAACGCGGAGCTCGCCACCGCGTCACAAAGTACAAAACGCGGAGCTCGTTACCGCACTTCAAGCTCGAAACGCGAGGATCACCACTGCGTCTCTAAGTACAAAACGCGGGGCTCACCACCGCGTGTCCAAACTCAAAGCGCGGAACTCAGCACTGCGTCTAAGCTCAAAACGCAGAGCTTATTACTGCGTTCGAAGTTCAAAACGAGGGGCTCATCCTTGTAACACAAAGGACACCCTCATGCTCAAAACAAGAGAGTCCCAACCCCACATTCCAGTTTTGAGCTGGAGACGCAAGGGTTGCTCCAGAATGTGAAATTCGTGTTTGACTCGTTCAAACACGATCTAAACGGTTCCAAAAACTATTTTGTACGATGTGGGGGCATTAACCCTCATCAATGAGAGATTTAAGGGGGCGATTACACTCCATTAAACCCTCATCATGAAGAGATTTAAGGGAGGTGGTTACACCCATAAAACCCTCATCAAGGAGAGTTTTAAGGGGGCGGTTACACCCCTTAAACCCCTATAAATAGATGAAAAATCAGCTGAAGAAGGGACTTCCACTTGAAGAGGCTCTCTCTCTCTCAGACTTCCACTTGAAGAGGCTCTCTCTCTCGGACCAAGGGACTTCCACTTGAAGAGGCTCTCTCTCTCTCTCTCTCTCTCTCTCTCTCTCTCTCTCGGACCAAGGGATTTCCACTTGAAAGAGGAGGGTTTTTTCTTTTAGGGCTTTTCCTTTGGATCTCTAATGCCCATTTGAAAAGGGCCAAGAAGAGGACTTCCACAGGGGCAAGAAGTCTTCTTTGGAGGAATCAAACTCCTTCTTGAGTTTGTAAAACTCGTTAGAGTTCAAAACTTGCTCAGCGAGTTCTTTCCAACGTTGTTCTATGAGCCAAGACGGTTGGATCGTCAACGAGATACAAGACTCAACCTCCCATCGCTACCACGAAGAACTCGGCCTTAAACAAAAGGGAGGATCTCCGTCAATCCTTCCTTCTTTTTTAAATCGGGTAACTCGATAAGAGAGAGTTTACTAGGAGAGAGATTATAAGTCTTTCTTCATTAAAAGAATTAATACAACTCATTTTTCCTCTATTTTCTCTTTAATTTTCTGGCAAACACTATACTTATCTTGATTAGTTTGATAGGTTATGCTTATGAATTCTAGAATTACTATCTAGTTATTGTTCTTTTCATGAGTATTAATTTTACTTGGATGATAATTTGATAGATTATGCTTTCCTTCAGTGGATTGATAGTCTATGCTTAATAAATCTAAAGTAAAATATGATTAAAAAAAGAGAATAGTTCATAATTTATTAGTGAAATTGGCTAGTGGATTTAATTCTAGATTCCTCATATCTCTAATTAAATCCTTCATCTTTACTTTCCTGATTTTCCTCCTTATTTTGATTTCCCTTTATTTGTTTCTTGATTTTATTTTCCTCTATTCTTTCTCCCCTCTCAATCTCATTTTGCTTTTATTTGCATATATTCACAACCACTCTCATATCTCTATAAAATCACATTTATCACACTCCTAATTGTCGCACACACAACATAAGAACTGATCTTGATTAACTCCTACAACACCTTCCTCGTGGGATCGATAACTTTTTATACTATAACTTGATAATTGTATACTTGCAACTTAGGTCCTATTTTATTACCTATCAAGTTTTTGGTGCCGTTGTTGGGGAACGGTGTTTATAAGTAGGATTTTTCTATTTTGGTTCTTTAATTTTGTGTTTTCTTGTGAAGGAACCACTTTGAAGCTTGAAGATCAATGATTGAAGATTGAAGAATTACCTTCAAAAGGTTAGAACGCTTTTGCATGGGTAACTCCTCTTTCTAGTATTTTCAATTCCACCCCTTCTAGTTAGTTTCTCAGAATTAGAGACAATTAGAATCTTAAAAAAATATTTTACTTTTGTCAACCATAATAAAAGTTCACCCTTCACTTTGACATTTGCTAATAAAGATAATAAATTCAAACAAGAGCTCTCCTCCTCACATTTGTTTGAATATTAACCTCAATTAAAAAATAAAAAGATTTTATTTTTGCATCCTTTTGTAGTTGCTTTTAATTTCTAGGATGCATTGCATATAATAATAGGAATTCACCAAAGTGATTTGAGCATCTTGATTTGACACTCACTTAAAAATATTCTTAAGGGCAAAACCCCACTAATCAAGATAAGGTGAGGGATTTCATCACTCTTTCCTTAGCCCACAAATCACTAATTCGTAACTACACAAACCCAAACCTTTTAAAACTCATTAGACATTGGCCCCTAAGGAGTCATGCTCATTAAGGAACAAGAAATCCTTAAGTGAACCGGTTCAAGTTTACTTGAATTAGTTGGTGTCTAAGGCAATGTTTAGGGGTTGCGTAAAGCACTCCGCAAGGAACGAGGTACTTAATTGATCTTTAATCTCCCTCTAGTACTATCCTTATCTTACTAACTGAACGAGTAAACTTCTATCTTTTCACTAAAGGAGTTTTAGGTTAAGAGCCGATCTAGTTGAGTCAAGTCTTAACTCTAGAATTTAAAGTGATTAACACAAGTGATTGCATTGATTTGTTTTAGTTAGGTTTTTCTTTATCTTTCTCTTTTTTCTCTTTATCTTTTTAATCTTTTAGTTTTTTCCCCACTTAAAATTAAAAAAAAATAACTTTTCTTAGAATTTTAAAAAAATTTATAAAAAGAATTTATTTTGGTGTATGCAAACTTAGATTATGGATAATACCAATCATTTAATCTGTATTGATTCATCTTTTGAGACTAACGAAATGGCCAATCCTAATTCACCCAATCTTCAAGATGTGTATTATCTAACTAGGAATGCAATCTCATATTGTAGTAGGCTCCCCGATGTCAATGGAGCCAATTTTGAGCTTAGACCGCATTTCATAAACATACTTCCAAAATTCTTAGGAATCAAAAGCGAAGACGCTTATATTTTTATCTCCAAGTTTGAGAAAGTGTGTATCATGATTAAGATGAGGGACTTATCTGAAGCTGCGATTAAGCTTAGATTCATTCCATTTGCTCTTAAGAACAAAGCCAATAAAAGGCTATATAGCTTACCCACAAATTCTATCTCAACTTAGGATGAATTTGTTACTGTTTTTCTGAAGAAACTTTTCCTTATCCACAAAACGGTTAAGCTTAGAAACAACATTCAGAACTTTAAGATTGTCCGAGGGAGCCATTCTAGAAATATTTTGATAAATTTAAGGATCTTCTTATCCAATGTCCTCACCATGGTCTTGAAAAATGGCGATTATGCCAAATCATCTATGAAGGATAGAATTATTCTTCAAAAACTTTCTTAGAATCAATGTGTCAAGAGAATTTTATGAAGAAAAATGCCAATGAATCTTGAAATTTTTTAGAGAGTTCATCCGAGTAAACCGTGCAGTGGGAACACTGTGATGACAGAGTTTCATCAGTTTCCCAACCTAAGTCTAGTGGACTTTCCTTGGAGACAAACATAGCGTCTGAAACAAAGATGGCTACAATCATGCATAGATTAGAAGCTTTAGAAATCAAAGAACGAGCTCTAGCTCAAATCAATCAAGTTTCTGCCTCAAGTTGTCACAACTGTCTTTCTCCAACCCACGTTTCAGAGGAATTTCCTCTCTTAGGAAACCATCAACCACTAGGTCAAATAAACGATTCATTCCAGCATCCCGTGAATGATCTATTTTCTCCAACTTACATTTCAAGTTGGAGAAGTCATCCGAACTTCACATGGAATCAAGGAAACTACTCCAGACATTAAAATTTTAGTTCCTCTTCAACCTAACAATTTCTTTGGGAAAACACAGTTTCTTTCAGTTTTCAAATCAATTTTCTACAATCAAATCTGTCATATCCAAATCAATCTTCTCATCATCAATCTATAAATTATACTCCTCCGAATTCTGATCATGACAAACGTCTCAATGCCATAAAAGGATTTGGAGACCATAATTAAAGCTTCTACACAGACCACCAACTTATTGACTCATATTCAAAACTGTTAATTCCTTTATGCAATCAACTGGATAAATTCTCAATTCCAATACTCAAGCCAAAGCTAGGTTAGAAATCCAACTTGGTCAACTAGCTAGTGCTATGAGTGAGAGATAGAAAGGAACATTTTCGAGTCAACCCGAGGTCAACCCCAAAAACACGGAATCAAGTTCAACCTACCAAGCTCAAGTAAATGCAATCCATTCACTACGGTCAGGAAAACAAGTCGATAATCAAGTTAGAATGCCTCTAAGTGAAATCCTTGAACCAGAATAAATTCTCTCTCCTTCTGATGACTCTATTTAGCAATCATCCACTTCTAATGACCAAGAGCCTGAACCCGAACCTGAGCCTAATTTGGATAGGTTTAAACTAGTTGCTCCCTTCCCAGATAGACTCAGGTTTAAGAAATACTCCTCTCAGGAGGAGAAGATCCTACAAATTTTCAAGCAGGTTAGAGTTAACATTCTTCTCTTAGACGTAATTGAACAAATCCCTTCTTATGCAAAATTCTTGAAAGATTTGTGCACTAAAAAGAGAAGAATAAATGTTTCAAAGAAAGTATTTCTTACTACCAATATCAGTGATATGCTCTCAAAGCCCATCCCTTTGAAATATAAGGATTCAGGTTGTCCTACCATTTCATGTGTTATAGAAAACACCGTCATTGATAAGGCACTCATGGACTTATGGGCCATTGTCAATTTGCTTCCTTTTTGGTCTACCAACAACTAAGTGCAGGAGAACTCAAAACAATCAGGTGCACTTTACAGTTAGTTGATAGATCTGTCAAAGTCCTCATGGGTGAGATAGAGGATGTTCTGATTAAGGTTAGAGATTTTATTTTTCTAATAGATTTCATAGTCCTGGAAACACAACCCGTTTCCAATCCTAAAGGTCAGACACCAGTCATTTTAGGAAGACCATTATTAGCCACTTCTAATACTCTAATCAACTGTAGAACTGATCAAATGAAGTTGTCCTTTAGGAATTTGACTGCTGATCTCAATATTTTTAATCTAGGGAATAGTTATGGTCCTGAACGCTTTCCATCATTAATTTTGGAAATCAGAATAAATCTCCATGCTCAAGGCATCGGCTCTCGCCAGTCAAACCCACACAGACTGCTCGGACAGCTTTACCCTTGACTGGCCTCCCCTTCGTGGACGGCACGCAAGGTGGTCTTAGCCGGCCCTTCATGGATGACTCGAAAGGCGGTCTTAGCTGGTCTCCCCTTCGTGGACGACTCGAAAGGCGGTCTTAGCCGGCCTCCCCTTCGTGGACGACTCGAAAGGCGGTCTTAGCCGGC